>JBBPRR010000537.1:0-20768 GCA_038093115.1 Hortiboletus flavorubellus
CTGGACCGCACAAGAGCTTCTCGCAGCAAAGGTGATCCGATTCTATACTCGGGACTGGAAGCCATACCTCGGTGACACGCGTGTCAACCACAAGGAGTCCCCAGAGATCGTGCAGGAACTCGCGGATGCCATTGGCGTCGCTCGCGAAACCATCATCGCTTTCAGTCCTGATAATCTCACTGTCGGAGCGAAACTGCAAATGGCTTCTGGGCGCAACGCGACGGTGGAAGAGGACGTTGCGTACTCTTTGATTGGTATTTTCAAGAGTGATATCCGACCAGACTACGGAGAGCGAGACGCTGCGCTGGGTCACCTGCTGGAGGAGATCGTAGCCCGTTCAGGCGAAGTGACAGTGCTTTCCTGGACTGGCGAGTCTTCATCATACAACAGCTGCCTTCCCGCTACCCTAGCAGTGTATAGTCAAACACCGCATGCTTCCCCTGCTATCCCGGAGGCTGAAATGGACTTGCGTATTGCGGCATTAAGAAATTCACTCCCACAGACGGGCGCTATTCCATTGGCAGTACACGATCGGATCAACCGCTTACCACCACCCCGGTTCGCCAACCGCCGATTGCACCTCCCATGCATCATCTTCACAGTCAGAAAGCTTGTTGTACAAGATTTTGGGAACGGTTTAGAGAACCGTTACCGTGCTCGGGTATCAGGGATTGGGAACGTGGAGTTCCAGACATATGACAGGCTCTCATTGAGTGAGCCACGCAGGCTCATTTTCGTACATCCATGGATCCACGCTCTGCGTGATCCACTTCATGAATCCACTTGGGGAAATGCAGGGGACGATGACGAGGACAAGTCTGATCCTGAGACCGAGGTAGGATCTGCACCCACCTCGCCGTTGGACGCTCTGGCACCCGCCGCTGCTATGGGTGACTACACTCGTGTGTTGCGGCTGATCGTTCGTCTACATCAGTCATTCCACGCGCTGTTGCTGCAGCAACAGCCCAATGGAGAGTTCAAGCGGATCGCTGCTGAGCACGAGATCGTCATTCCAGGAATCGATCGTCGCATAAACTTTGTCAATGACATGCGTATTGAGGTCGTGGAGATATTGTGATGCGGGTATGGACTTTTGCAATGTGTATTTCTCTCCTTGTACAATATTGTTGACACTGTTGTCCCGTCGTCTGTATTGGCCATCACATCATTTTCTCCTCGATCATTGTAGTTCTCTGCTTTGTGTCGTTCTATTGCCTTGCATTGTGCCGCTATTTGGTACACCGGGTATCATACTGTCCATGGGTTGATGACAATTGTATTCATCACGATGTACAAGAATGCGAACAATGTAACAATCCAGAACGGCGACGTACGGACTTTCTCTTTCTCACATGTCGGAGGATCCGGTACATCACGTGGAATAGTGTAGCTTTGTATGGTCCTGTAGTTATTCCCAACCCCAGATGAACTGGCATGTGATGGCATTACGTTGGATGCAAACAGATACCCCTGTAGAGTCACCCGTGAAATGTCGCGCCGTGCTAACAACTACAATGTACCAGGTCTATGATATGATCATGCACGCGTTGTTATAAATGTTACTGGCTGTCCAGACTTGTAATTAATGAAGTACATACGATACGGTCCTGTAAGCCTGCAAAAGTGTCCGTGTAACATTGTCGTCGACTCCCAATCTTCTGCAATGTTTTATTCTCGTCACAATCAGGAATCATATTGTATACATATCTGTAACCAGAATATTTGAATAACAGTAATCCGTCATATAACTTTTGGTCTCATCTCAGTGTGTTTTGGCATAGGGTCCAATGTTGGTAGAAGTTAGGCGCTCAGGCTCCGATGTTAGCACTTGGCACATCTAGCCCGGGCAGACATATCCTGTAGTTTCGCACAAGTAATGACACGTCTGTATTACCATGCATGACAATACATGAATGGAAGGGGAATACTTCGTCCTGAACTCCATGCCATGTTACAGATCACTTTGCAGGAAATTGTAGATAGCCGAAAAACAATAAAAACAGATCAATTTTCGTCGATAGAGCTACCTAAAACCTCAAGTCAGACTCATCTTCATCTTCCTCCCCTCCATCATCATCATCACTGTTCTCGACCCCATCTGGATCGCTATCATCGCCATCATCTTCACTGGGTATGTCAACCTCATCTTCATCGCTAGGTTCCTCCAAGTCAGCGAGATTGCTGGCTCCATCCTCAATACCGCGGTTATTCTGTTCCCCCTCATCCTCCGCTCGATCCTCCACAGTGTCCTCATCAGCGTTGTTGTCAGATGCTGGTTTATAAGGATACTGAATTTCATGGCCGACCCCAATACCTGCGAACCGACAGAACATATCTCTATCAGCAAAACTGCTCAACTTCATTTAATTGAGTCCTTGAATACGAAATCAAAATACTCACATATTCACATAGAATGATGTCCAATCGTTGACCTCCGTTGATGGTCGAGCAAGTGATGTGCCGTGCCTCAAAAGGTCAGTAGTGCGGCCATCAATGAATGCAGGGATGAGATGACAACCACGGAGGACAAGTGACGGATCAAGGAATCCGAATGCGCCTTCATCACTCTCGGGAATGAAGCCCACTTTGGGAAGTCGGGAATGGCGGAACCCCCAGTTATAATCAGGTTCCGCCCCCAGCCAACGGACCCACAACACCTCCATGGTTTGAGGCGAACGGCACCGAGCGTTAGGACCAACGTGCAGCACGTCAATATGAAATGCTTTCAGAATACGTGCATACCAGAAAGGATGAGATGATGGGCCATCCTCTCTTGAGAGTACCATGGCAGTTGAGCCGTGACCGGGTCGTAGGACGTCTTGTTCGCGGCGTACATCATATGACGTATAGTTAACACGAAAGATCTTCGACTCAACTACATGGTTGAGGTTGTGGATGAAGCGCAGATCGTTGCGCTCCCTTTCGCTGAAGTCGTGCTCGTCGCCGTTGTATTCGTAACCAAGTAGTCGAGAGAGGAGATGGTCTTTGAGTTTTGGAATGAAGTTCTTGATGCAAGGATGTCAGTTGAAGGATTCATAGTATTAGTAAACTTGTAGCCTGACCTTGACTGCGGGGTCACCTTGGTGGTCACGGAGAAAGTGCGCAAGATTGATAACATGTCCTGATCGGGGTGACATCACGTGGTGCAGCTCTGGTAATGCTTCGACACCGCTTGGACAGAGGTCTGATTTGGTGAGCTTGTGGTCTTGATCTTCGAGCTGTCGTCGAATGTGGGTAAGGCGCCTCTCCTGTTTCGTAATCCCCGTAACGACGTCTTTCTTGTTGGTGTGCGCATAAAATTTCTTGATGAGGCGGTGTGCAAGCTCTCCCTAGAGGAATTGGCATGAGATCATATCAATCATATTGCAAGGGAGACGTACCACCTGGGTTGTGTAGGAATCCGTGGTACCAAATAGTTTTATGGTTCTCACATAATCCCCAAGAGCATGAAACTTATATGTAAGGATGTTGAATGACTTTGGGCGCAATGAGCCTTGACCAGAGCCCGAGTCTGCCTTTTGACTGGATGTAGAAGTAGAATTCAGTTGTCGTCGCTGTCGTGCAGCTGCCTCACTCGGGAGCTCTCGTGTTGTGAATGCAGTGCAGGTTTTGCGCTGGAACTTGCGAATTTGATCTGCCAGCTGTCTAAGAGTGCCGTCCAGCCGAGCCAGGGAGTCATCGGAATGGAGTCGAAGCTTCGCGAGGGCATGCCATTTAGCGAGACGGAATAGCAATACTCTGATAATAGTGTCGTGTTCAGGCGGGAAGAGACCCTCAAATGCTGGGATAGAGCACTGGACAAATTGCAGTTAGCATGTTTGTGACAGAGATAACCACCGTGAATCACCTGGAGAATATCCTCAAAGTGTCTTGCGGCTCGCTGTCTCATCTCTGCGACATTTGGGGGAAAGCGTCTTATGCCGTCTGTTCCAAAAGGTGGCATCGCGAAGTACCTGAGATTCGTGAATGGCGAGTCTACACATATAATTTACATTTATGAGGGAAACCACACCTCTCATTCAATATTAAAACACGGTGAGGGTCAATCGCATAAAGAATTCTGATAAGGTGCTTGAAAACGGATTTGACGATACCAAGCTCAAATTCATGCATGAGGTCAACAACGAAGATAGGGAAGAGCTCGAAGCCCAGTGGTGCCAGAGACTCAGCAAATGCATTCTTTCAAAAATCTAAGACACGAAAAAAGGAGGGAACAATGGACTTACGAATGTTGGTACAAGCGAGTTGTCTTTGAGGAGCCGCTCGACAGCTACCCCTTTGATCGGTAAACCAAGATTATAGATGCAGTGCCGCGCACTGTCAATCTTGTTACGAAGATAAGTTCGCACATTCGACAGTCGCGCTGAAAAGTCTGAAATGAAGCCCAAATGGTCAAACTTTGATTTTGGGATTGTACATCTTGGACAAGGGCTGGCACCCTTATCACGTATTGTAGCAAGAAGGGTCCTTGGATTATTTTAAGTACATTGAACAGGGGCGAAGGAGTAAGAGTGTACTTCTCAGGGTAATCAGCTGAGTACGTGAAAATGCGGGGAAAGACTCGGCGTGTTATACCATCGTGACATTTGATCACGATCCCATCTCTATACGCATCAATAAACTCGCTGTCCAGGAGAATCTTCCAAACAGCATGAACAAGGTCTCGTCTACAGTGTGCAAGTACATCGGCTTGACTCTTCTTGTTCGAAAAGCTTGCAATAAAGTACGAGAGCGACTCAGGAAGCTAACAGAGCATGATCAGTGAAGCACATGTGAGATTTTGTATGCGTACTGAGGGTATGAAAGCAACTGGGTGACAGGGCCCGGTGTTTGGTGAAGCACGTCTGTACTTAGATTGGTTACCAAAGAACATATAAATGGGCCAGGCCTTCGCATGACCAAACTGGGCCAGCTGAGTAGCATCCAACCAGAACATGAGGCCAGTGATCACTTTCTCGAGTTTGCACCCGTCTGAACGTGTCTGCTTCTGAAGCTTGTCGTGTTCAGCATTCCAAGCATCACTTGAGTAGAGTTCATCGTATAACCTTTGTTCCTTTCCCGTCACCGGAGACTTCCAAACCCGTTTGAAAGGTGTAAGATGGAACCACTTGGATGCTGCCTCACAGAAAACAGTACGAATAACACCGGTAAGGGAACAATACCTGAAGCCTGAAATTGAGAATGGCTTCCCATTTCCAGGTCCCTGGGGACATCTGTCGCGCGTTGGAACGTCGATCGTTACTGTTGTTGTCTGCCAGCCGTCTTGATCGAGTGTACCTTCCATCTCAGCCTCCTCTGCCGCATCCATTATTTTGGTTTGCGTATGCGCATTGAAGCCCTTGAGATCATCCAGATTAAAGTCCTTGGCTTGAAATGTATGAGCTAGCCGATTTAGCTCGTTGTCGGATTTCTCGCTTCCTCCAGTCAGCTTCCAAGACATCAGGTACCATGTACTCATGTTTTTGAATGGCCAAGGTGGTGGTTTCCTTCTCACCTCTGTGCTCGGTGCACTGCGTCCAGGCTCGGAGCTGCGTCCAGGTATTTGTGAGAGTTCATCCACAGAGAGAAAAGAGTCGGGATCGTATGAGGGGCGGTGGCGGTATTCTCGTGCGATCCCAAAGGAGTCAAATGCAGTGCGGACTGAGTCGAAGACATGGAGGAGAACCCGACGAATCAGAGAGGGACCTGCGGCTGGATCATCTGTACCAGCCACAGCTGGTGGGGGTGCTTCGGGTGTTTGGTCCCGGTACCTAGCGGGAATACGGCGAGTGCGAGTAGGGCGTCCACTTGCAAGCGTGGGAGCAGGTGCTGCAGCAGCAGGGGGAGACGATGATATGATCTCTTCATCACGAGAGCTTGCTGGATCGATGATATGCATGGGGAAAGTTGGACCGGGATCTGATCCACCTGACAAACCTGCTGTAACGGCGGGGTGTGAGGAACTGGAAGATGTTGAAGCCTACGACAGCATCAGTGTAATCTGGGAGACTCGGAGATCAGAGATGATCCACTCACTGTTGCCATATCAGAGGACGACAGCACATCTATTCTCAGTTTCTTGGTTGGCGGCTCTAAGGAGCATGCAGGTTGGGGGAGATCATGAGTTGGGCGTAACCGTTGCTGACGTTGGTGTACATGTTGCTGATAGATCGGGCAACGTTTGCGGTGCAACGTCCGCGCCTTGGATATTTCAAAAGAGCGATCACATGGGGATCCACACTGTAACTGGGACGAAGAAGTCATGGCTCAGAGATAGAGAAAGAATACCACTGGTAGGATCAGTATATATCTCTTCTTCATAGATGATGCGAAGCAATTCAAGAGTGTAGGGGAAATTCTTGTGGAGAACCAGCGTCAGTGGTGCAGCAGGAAGAAGGAAATACGAGCTGAACTTTTCATAAATTGCTGGGCTGATAGCAAAGTCAGCAATGCTGGGACAAAGGGAATAATCCCAGGAAGCAGAACAGAGCTGCTTGGGCGAAGAAGTGTGATCGTGATTCTGGTCGGAGTTCAAATCACAACGGTTGACTTCTCCTAGGATGTATATAGACTGTTAGAATATATGCTCAGATGCTAAACCCAGATCATTCCTTTAGACTCATCATGTATTGTGCATGCCAAGTATATGATGTACGAACTATAAACCACCCATGTATTCAGGGCCTCACCGCACCTACGGTGCTTGAAATGTCCAAAAATTCCCATGTTTACAGCGGTTTTCAAAAGTTCGTGGAATTTGACCAAATCGTTTGAATTTTTGGACCGTCACGTGTCATCATGTGTTCAGGACCCCGAATGTAACTGACAAATCAAATAAACAAACCAACACAATTGGCAGTTTTCATCCTCGCTCACCGTCGTCATTAGGCTTTGAGACACTCTATGCCCAAACACTGGATGCCCCAGAATGTGAAGGCTCGTATTCCTGTCCTATACCATGACAACAGTTTGTCCGTCAAGGAAATCAGTAGCCAACTAGGCATCAAAAAATCATTGGTCTACCTTGTCCTCAAATTATACCAGCATTTTGGTGTCGTCTCGAACATTCACAAATACTCGTGCACAGTGGGCCGCCCCCGTTCTCTCAGTCAAGCTGACCTTGGTTTTATTACCACTCTTTTGAATCATTGCAGATCGCTCTATCTCGATGAACTGCAGGACGAGCTGTGGCTCAAACGTGGCGTTTACACCACTCTTCTAACCATCCATCATGCCCTCCAACAGCTTGGTGTCAGTTGCAAAGTCATCTCTGCCACTGCCTATGAGCAAAACGAGATGTCACGAGCGATCTACATGAATTGCATTGCCGAAGAAGCTTCCGATGCGGGCATGCTTATGTTTGTTGATGAAGTGGCCAAAAATGAGCATACGCTGTCGCGCAGATATGGGCGCTCAGGCAAGGGTGTTCGCTGCGTGGTTCAGAGGCGGTTTGTAAGAGGTTTGCGGTACTCAATCATTCCTGTCATTACCCTTGATGGAATCATTGTATATGATATTGTGGACGGTCCTGTCGATGGTGATCGTTTCTACCATTTTATCAAGGAATTTGTGGTAGTTATTCTATTTTTCATTGTGGTGTTAGTTACTTACAATCATTCGGTACAGATGCTGTTCACGAATCCATATCCCGGTCCTCGCAGTGTCCTCATTATGGACAACTGTCACATTCATCACGGTGAGTGGCTCCGTCAGTTGGTTGAGGATCATCATCGTAAGTGCCAATCATATATAGAACATCGGTACTGATACTATAGACACAGTCTGCAAGCTCATCTACCTCCCACCATACTCGCCCGACTACAATCCCATTGAGCAAGCGTTCTCATCGATCAAGGCTTACCTCTGTCAGCATGCATCTGAAGATTCGTCTGTGATGTCTATCGTTCGGGCTTGTCAGAACATCACCCCTGATAAAGCAGAGGGGTACTTTTGGGCATCTGGGTACATCGTATAGCGCATCGGACTATATTTGTAGCGTTTTCGTCTCCCGTTGATGTAATCAATATACGCGCAATGTTGTATTGGTTACTACTTGAGCTAGCTACTGTTCGTCTTCGTCAACAGCAAAGCCACGCGGGACAGGGAGCCACTGCTTCTGTGAGTCACAAAAATAAAAAAGATCATAGTCCCAGTTTGCCAAAGTATCACCGTCATCGGCTTGCATCGGCAGCCCGCTGAACGTCGCACCCCCTCTATCGTGAAATTTCTTCTCATAGAATACTTTCTTCACTTGCGGCTCGTCACTGGCCTGACCATTACTAATATCCGATGCCACCGTATTGCTTCGTTTTCGCTTCACCTCAGGTCCATTCCACCACGCTGTACTCCCGTTTTTCAAGCGAATGACATCACCAGCGGAAATGCCAAGACTAGCGAGAAGTTTGTCATCGACATCCAGAAGGATGTCCGGACCAATACTGTTGAGTTCCAGTGAGCTCTTGTAAGTAGGCGTATGACGGGTGTGACGGACACCCAGGTGAGTCTCGGCATACTCAAGGTAACGCGTCAAGTGGGATGGAGAAGGAATGAGCTCTGACATGTGAGCACTCCTCTGCCGAGTTGGTGTCTGAGGAGTTGGTGTAGACGGGCTCGCCAGAATTGTGGTATCTGGACTGGCAGCGGAAGGGAATAGCCCCAATTTCGTGATGGCTTGAATCAGAAGGACAGATGCTAGGGAGTTGATGTCAACAGCAGGTGTCGGGGATGGCGGCGGTGGCAGTTGCAGTCTCTTTGCATGGATGATCAAGGCTTTATTCGCAGGGTTGAATGAGTTAATGTTAGGTGGGACATGTATGGTAGCTTGGCCCGCCTCAAGTGCGTGAGCCCAATCGAGGATCATTGGCCCTGTTAGAGGTATAGGTCTGAGAGGCCTGACATACGTGAACCCATTGTCATGCTCATTTTTGTACTTTTGCTGAAGCATGATACGCCACCAACCCAAGCGGCTATCTCAGTCAGCTTTTGTAGTATCAGATTTATCCTAGACAATAGTTAGTTTCATATATCATATATTGAATAAAAAATCTACAAATGGCTTTGGGAGATGCTTCTGAGGTTGTGCCCTCAGAGCTAGAATGCGCTCAGGGCAGCTTCTGAATGTCTCACATGTCGACAAGGATTTTGATGGCTGCTGGCTTGCTTTCGTTGATTTTCGTCACCATTTCCTTGTAGTTGGCGATGTTATCAACGTCGATCGCATCCACAACATGTTGTCTATGTACATTCAGCATGAGTCTGAGTCATGTAATGAATGAATAAAAAAATACCCATTTATCTTCAGTAAAGTGTATTTAAACAGGTAATGTTTCTTTGTGGTGACCTCATAGTCGTCCTGGCCATGCTTTTCGAGCATACTCCGCAAAAAATCAGTATAGTTTGAGGACTTGACAGCAAACGAAAGTTACTTCGTTTTCGTTTTCGTCATCTTCTCTTCCTTTGAGGTAGCTTTACCTCGAAGTATTTTCTTGACCTTGGAATAGACAATCAATGACACAGAGAATACCTGTTCAATTTCTGAGTTCTCCTCAGGTTCTGGCGTTGGGGATGGCAATGGCATGGTGATGTGAAAAAAGAAAGCCGCTAGTAGTACCGATACGTAGCTAAGTTACACTTGGAGTCCTGAACATGTGATGACACGTGACAGCCCAAAAATCCAAACGATTTGGTCGAATTCCATGAACTTTTGAAAACCGCTGTAAACTATCAGTCCACCGTGCGATTCAGAAACAATGTTGCGCAATTCCGAACAACAATACTGTTAACTACTTAGTAGCTTTGCCCACACCATGGCATGCCTACTAAAAGTGAGACCACCAGAGGTGAGCTCGCCCCCACTCATGGATGGCAGGAGATAAAGTACCATTGTTGGGGGGATGTAGGATGACTGGGGGGGGTGGTTGTGTCATTGAAGGGGGTGTATGAGTACTTGCTGATGATGTTGGTCAAGTCAGATGAGTTACAGTGAGGATGGGGAGACAAAGATGAGGGACCTGGTACAGCTGTGGTAGAGACACCATAGGGGGACCAAAGATACCAAAGGTAGGGCTTGAGGTTAGAGAGGAAGTCATATGTGAATGAGGGGATCTATGAAGGAGTGTCTTGTCACTAATCTCAACTTGGACTGCTGGACAATAATCACTCCTAGGAACCACCTGGAAAGGCCTATATGTGTCATATACCGTGCCAGCCCCAAGCACACTCCGGCCCTCCGGGCACAACTCCGCTCCTCAGGAGCGATCTCTGGTCCGTTCTCTGTTAATATATACCTCCGTTCCTCCGGACATCTGTATTCTAACTAATCCTTCCTGACACTCTGTACTTACGATATTCCTTTGTTCCGTACATAGTATAGTTCCGACTCTTAGATACCTCCGACCTGTGCTTGCACAGCTCTGGCATTAGTCTCGCCAGAGTGCAGCACCGGCTTTCTTATCTTCCGTTCTCCGTCTCAGTCATCCGCTTTACTAATACTGTACTTCCCTCTGTATATAAACTCCTAGACACTCTGTGTACAGTAGCTAGATTATCAACTTGGACAGACTCCTGTTCCTTCCATCATCTCTGTTCCTCTCTGCTCCAAAATACAGGACAAGAACGACAGCAAGGGCGCAGCACATAAGCTGAAGCCAAAGTCCTATTCGTCCGCACAACTCCGGAGTTCCGGAGTTCCACCAGGAGTTGACCGGTCTTTAACAATATGGCCATTTTGACATACATACTCACCAATGCTTCATATCATCTTATACCTCCTTGTCCTTGAAAGGACTGGTCAAAGCTCAAAGGTGAAGACTATGTTTGAGGGAGTTGATGACCACTTGAAGTTTAGCAGGAAGACTGACAAGTCACTCTCTGTGTTTCGTGAAGGCCACGATGGAGGGTGTTGTCTGCCAGGTATCCTTTGAGTTTTCACTAACACGAGATGACTTCCCCTCCATGACAGAAACACACAAGTTCGTATCAATACCCAGGACAGGTCCTAACATGGGTTTAACTAAGACGAGAGTTAGACTCCTGGCAAGGAGCTACACTGGCATGCCTGTCCCATACCTTCTTGTCCTTGAATTAGTGATTGGTCAGACACTTGGCATTTAGCAGGAAGACTGACAAGTTGCTCTCCATATATCATAAGGGCCACAATTGAGCAGTGGTGGCATGGGAGTGGGCACTGGTGGCATTAACATCCTAGTTGTCTTTGTGACATCCTTACAAATGTTATGTCATGAGGGGGATGGCAGTGGCTATGTGAGCACAGAGTCATTGTTATTACAATGTCATTACCTTTGTGGGGAGTAGGCTTGTTAGATGAATGGCAGCGCAATGTAAAACAGATGGTCAGTGTAGGGGGTGTCAAACCCTAAAGAAAGCTAGGGAAAGAACTAGCAAAGACACAGGGTGGGTGCAAGCTAAGACTTGTTCCAAGGGGCCTGAGGTAGGTTAGCAGTGAGAAGGGTGTGCAAAGACTTTCCCACAGGTGAAACAGTTGATTCAGACAAATCCAGTCGAAATACAGAGATCTGGATAGACAAAGTGGATATCTGGTCAAGGATGAGGACCAAATATGAGTGAAAAAAATGATGAAGTTTTGGATGAGGTGGGGAAAAGACTTAGAATCATAAGATTGAGCTGAAAAGAAGGTACTGCATTTCCAAAAGGGTACAGGCTTTATAGTCTGGGCAACACCCAAGACTTAGTACATATACATAAGGTAACTATGGAGAACACAACCAAAGACTGTGAAGAAAATAATTTTCACTGTCACAGGTAACAATGTTGCATAGAAAAGAACAAGAAACCATGCACAAAGGTATGAATTGCCCTGTAGTTGTGTATGGTGACCCTTCAAATGGAACAAAGTAAGAATGATCTAGAATGGTCCGGACGGAAGTAAGTGCTGCTGGTGATCAGATGTACAAATAGGGAAATAGAATGAAGTAGGAATGAAGTACGAAAACAAATAATTAGTTATGTCATGTTAGTCATCAACCAGCCATGCCTGGGTTGGGATGAATGATTGAGAATGACAGAATGAAAGGCGGGAACATACTTATGAAGGTTGGATCCACTCGGATGGACATGAGGCAGGACGGGAATATCACTGGGCAAGTTGGACAATTTAGAGGGTGCTAAAAAAGGGGAAAAACTCTGTATACAGACGTAAAGAGCCTTCAGCTCCTACATCCCCAGGGTACTTTGATTCTGTCATATACCATGCCAACCTCAAGCATACTCTGGCCCTCTAGACATACCTCCACTCCTTCAGGAGCAATCTCTGGTCTGTTCTCTGTAATTATGTATGTATTTCTGTTCCTTCAGACCTTCTGTACCCCTGATTAAATCCTTCTGACATTTTACTTACAATATTCCTTGTTCCACACTTAGTTTAGTTCCAATTCATAGATACCTCTGACCTGTGCTTGTACAGCTCTGGCATTTGTTCTGCCAGAGTGCAGCACTGGCTTTCTGATCTCCCATCCTCCATCTCCGTCATCCGTTACTAATACTGTACTTCTCCTCTGTATATAAACTCCTAGATACTCAGTGTATAGTAGCTTGATTATTGACTAAGACAGACTCCTGTCCTTTTCCGTCTCCTCTGTTCCTCTCTGCTTTGAAATACAGGACATGAACGACAACAAGAATGCAGCACATAAGCTGAAGCTGAAGTCCTATCCATCTGCATGAACTCCAAAGTTCCAGAGTTCCACCAGGAGTTGCATGATGAGTGATATGGAATAGCATAAGAATAAGGTCAAAGACCAATCTAGAATCTGGTATCAGGAAATGAAAGATAAGATTAGAAATATCAGAATTCTCAACATCAACTACAACCCTGACATTGGCAGTCCAGCTCTTGTCATCAAAATACCATCCCCCAGCGGCCTGCTTGCCACGGTGCATGTCAATCAGATTTCATACAAAACTGATGCTTCTTTCTTCAAGTTAATGGAACCAGGCTCCAATACTGACAAGGTGGCAACACACAAGTCAAAGACAGGTAATACTTCCTTCCCTCCTCTTTCCCCTTCCATCTCTATTCCTTTGTCCTCATCACACCTTCCTTGCATCACTCATCTTGGCATCAAAATTCATGCAGGGTTGTTACTATTCGAATCTAGCATGCTGATAAGCCAAGCTCTCTGGTCTCCCACCGCATGAGATTGGCTGGTGCGAGAGCACACTTAGAGGGGTCCTCAAATGGCATCCTTGGGTTGGTAGTAGGCTGCCTACAATGCCATCCATCTCCCCCTCTGGTCAAAAATTTCTCCACTTAGGAGATCAACTTTACAGGTTGGGAGTTTATATTCCAAGTTGGATGGCCTGCAAGCATGTCAATGGGACCAACAATACCAGCCCACGACATAATTTATATCCATATTTATGTAGCTTGTTGAAATCACACTGATACTGTCTACCCTCTATACCACACAGTCCAAAAGTGGACAGTAGGGAATGTATATTGATATTATTTTATTTAAATGTGTGTGATGCTGAATCCTGTTGTGAGAGGACCCCAGCTGTCAGCATTTAAGGTTGCTTGAGAAAAAGTCAACCTGGTCCTACTTGCCAACAGTAGTGGCATGTATCATTTACGAAAGCATATAACATCTATAGGAAGAACAATGATATGTTCTGGGTGAGTGAGAGTTTTCACATGCTAGGCACAATGTCATCTCTGCACATCTGCATTCCCTAAGCATGGATTCCATGCAGAATTTGTGGGTAATTTTTGGCTGGCATGACTAAGGGCACTTTTTTGGGTTGCTTAGAGCTCACCAGCCAATGGGAGGACTTCAAAATTATCACATAGACTGTCAGAAAGTTATCAAGTAATAACGTTACTTATCTGCTTTGCAGATGTGATAGTGCAGCTGCGTCACACATCACCTCATGTCATGGTTTTGCAACCTTGGTGATTTGGATCTAACAAACGTCCTTGAAGCATATGCAAACCATCGAAATGAATGCTTAACAAGTGAGTTGATGGAATGTTACATTCACAGTAGTGAAGGGGTCCAATTGGCTGACTGCACGAGGACTGCATAACTGGTTATATTGGGGTAGGGTGGCTTTATCTAAGTCTTATCACTCAGATCAAGTTATGTAACTGAAATCCATTGTTCATTAATCATTGCAATCACAAAGCAATATATTATTGAATCAACTACAAGTAAACTTGTCACCCATGTCATTCGTATCTATGAGTTCATATAGAGTATTGAAACACTTCTTGTCCATATAACAGTTGAGATAAAATTCGTTGTACACCTCCTGAGACATTGCAGCTGTCACTGTGCAATCTACCGAAACCCCAAAGACAGGCACCAGATCAATTGCTTGAGTGACCTCAGTCAACAGGATGACAAGTCCTGCGTGCACCGATTCTAGATGAGGGTCAGAGGAAACTCATCTGAGCTTCCACAACTGGGTGTCTAGCTCATTGTTTGAAGTAGCAACGACCTCGAATGGTTGAACATACAGGAGGGGAAGATCCAAGAAGCTTGGAAGTTTGACTTTAGAATGAGAGGGGCTGGCTAGCTGAAAGATTGCCCTAACTTGTGCGACAGGATCTGAATCCGTGATCAGTGTTGATTCTGTATAACATACAATAAAAAAAATACTCACACCCAGGGTTATGTTCGCTTTGGCCATCCATATTCAGGAGAACCGCATTACAGTGTCCAAGTGGAAAGTGGACCAAAGGAGGCTTAGCTTGGACGGCTTGGCTGGGTAGGATTGTTGACGAGGGGGAAGTTGATTGTTGTTGAATGCGGAACTTGTACCACACCTTTACCACGCTGAACGTCTGCAGGATTTGTTGGGCATAGTTAACACTGGCACAACACACAATGTATTCCCATAACTTGATGATAAGATCAGGAAGTGCATACATGCCATAGGTCTCAACTAAGCTGAGACATGAGTAGTCAGGGACCCCGGTGACTGTCATCGCTGCTTCCACACCATCAGAGATGAAGCTGCCTGTGAAATGGTTATGGAATAGACAAGGGGCCTTGAAACAGAATTGCTCTTGAGGAGCAATGTGAGATATCCAGGTCATAGTTAGATCTATATAAAAAAGACGTGCTTCCTTGTTGGCAGCGTTCACCAGGGGTTCATCTTGTTGCTGAAGCAGGAGATACAGGTCAAAGAAATGCATGCACTCCTCATATTCGATGATACAGACAATCTGCTCAGTGAAATCTCTTTGTTGTTGGTTCATTCGTGTGAATGATGTTTTACAATGGGTTATGAGGAGGCATTCACTAACATTGGCAGTATACTACAGTAACCCACCACTGTTCTTGATAGCAGAGGCAAAGCTTAGGAAAAGCTCAAGTCTGGGGATGTTGAAGTCCTCCTTGACTGTCTTCTTTCCTCAACGTGCACCAGCTGCAAGAATAGCATCTTTTGATGCATGAAATTCAGCCAGTGAAGTTTCCATTCTTTGGATTGACGTCCTCATGTGCACAGGTTGTTGCACTTGATAAATGAAGTCTATGAGAGCCCGGATGGATCAAACCATCTTGAGGGGTGCGGCACCAGCAATCATAGCAACAATGGTATACTGGATATTGTGGTGTTCCTGTCCAGTCATTTGTTTCACGTGTGAGACCCCTGACGTGAAGTGGCATACCCCGATGCACCAGTGATGAGCTTTGTAGCGAGCGTCAAGCTCCTTGTTTCCACTTCCCTGCACCAGGTCAAGATATGGTCAAAGAATAACTTGTGGAGCGTATGGAGAATCTTGGGAAGAAGGGAGATAGATATTTTGCTATTCATCCAGTCACACCAGCATGGGAGGTGAATGCCCATAAGCAAAGACTCCTTACACAGTTTTTGAAAGTGGTTGATGTCCCACGGATCAACCTTGAAACTCAGGTCATGGATCAACTTGAGGGTATGTGATCCAGTGTGACTAGGCTGACATTGAGCATCACCAAATTGCTTGAGCATTGCCATTGTGATTGGGGATGCATTTTTGGATGTGCAGGCAATCATCTGTTGTTTTGGGAGGTTCGCTATCCATCCAACAAGGGGCGTGAAGCAATATTGTATATTGCTGGACGGATCGACCAAGAAAGCTCCTGTGTTGGCCACGTGTTTCAGATTTGCGGTGATAATATCAATGCATTTGTGCCAGACGTGTAATTGGAGGATTGTCTGGTAGTCTGGATGGGTGTTGAATTTGGGGACTGGCATGAAAGCAATGCATTGCCAGGCATGGGATGTCATCTTCATATGAATATCTGAATCTATATTTCCGATGGTAATAAAAAGGGGATGCATCTCTAGTCCACCTGTTTGCCTCATCACTGGCACATCAGGAAAACATCAGTTTTCTTATTCACACTTATTCATACTTATTTGGCTGAAATAAGTTGAAATAAGCACGAGTATGGCCAAGTAGAATAAGGCGAAAACAATACCACGCGATCTATTGTTCTACTTATTTCTTACTTACCCTCTACGTTTTTGCCACTTTTTCTATCGGGTGATCGTTCAGAAAGGAGAACAAGGATGAGCGCCGCAAAGTAGAATAAGGCGAAAACAATACCACGCGATCTATTGTTTTACTTATTGTTTTACTTACTCTTTACTGTTTTGCTGCTTTTTTTATTGGGTGATCGTTCGGACAGGAGAGAAAGCTCAATGCGCATCACACTGTCTATTCAAGTCAACCAAGGAGACTAAAAGTGTGGAATAAGTTCATCAAACGAATCAAACAAGGCGACAAAGGAGTGATTAATGGGACTCAAAGAGTAGCAAGGAGATCAAAACAATACCATAATGAAATAATGAATCGGAAAGCGGGGTAGGTAGCATCACGGAGATGAACAAGGAGACGAAGAGGCAGACAACGAAACTGAGAGGGGAGCAATGAGTAGCGGAATGGACGAGTTGTGAGAACACCGACCTACCGCTTGTAGATGATAGGGTATGTACGATCTCGATCAATATCGCCGCTCTGCATGGATGTCAGCAAATGAAAACAATCGGTTAGAAAAAAGATTACAAAGAAAGGCACGAGGATTTTTCTCCACAGTGTCGCCTCCAATGCTAGATGAGTTGTTTCCAGATCCATGCGCCCTGGCGTGGTATGCTGCCGCGATTGTGTCCCGACCGAATGCAGTGCCCCTTCTGAGAATCGCTTCCCGGTAGCTAGTTGTGTTTCTGGCCCAATTGATCGCTGAAAACATGTACGGTGCTGTTGTCTCGCGCCCAGTTGCAGGATTGAGTACCTTTGGGAGTATGAATTTCATCTTACCATCAGGGCTCTCGGCCATGTCAGCGAGAACTTGGTCGATGTTGACCATTCCATCCTTGATGAACTGCACTGCCCGCTCCAACTACATGCAATGGTGGGTTATTGGGGAGCGATCAATGCAAATTAGGGACGCACTGCTGCCGCAGCGAGAGCAATCACCCCTGCTTGATCCTTCCCATCTGCAAGGGCTACTGTATCCCATTCTGGAATGCTTACATAGCCGCAGATAGCACTGAGATGAGTGGAGGCGAGAAGCTGAAAGACAAATGGTGATCGAAAGCAGCAGTCAGGCGATGGGTCATCTGGATCTTCCTGCAGGAACTTGTACTCTTCGAAGAAATCGGCTGCCATTGTTTGGACATCAACGTCATCATCACACTTTGAAAAGAAATCGATCATGATCGCGAGTGCTGTGGAACCGAAATTACTCCGCCATTCGGAAACGCGTTGAAGGGCCTTGTATTATTAGTATCGATTAACTTAGGCTCTGAACGAAGTCACTTACAATTGCGAAGACTGAGCCTGATGGAGTGACATGATACTTGACGTTAGGGTACACGTTATTGAAGATTATTTGAAGAGCCGGCGCCATCTTCTCCTCAGGTATAGTCCATGGGTTGGGTTGGGTGCTGCACCATAATGTCATTGTTGCGATGACTCCGTGTGACCACCTGTTGTCGCCAGGCACTGGCAGATCCTTCATGGTATATTTGTTACGAGGCTTGATGGATTCTGTAATGTAGCCGTCAGCATTACGACGGATCCCACTCTTTTGGGTCTGAGAATTGATGGAGGTGTTGGAGGAAGCAACGACCGTGGGATCGAGTGCCTCCAGTTTGACCTTCTTCAGCGGGGATGGAGCGCCTGTACCGATAGTGATCCCAACAGGTGTCTCCAAATTTCGCATCACGTTAGAAACTTTCTGGGACAGTAGATAAAGGCACGACTTACTAAAGCCGTCATGCGTTGCCCGCTCCTCGAATCATCCACCATGGTCTCAGTAGGACCTGCCTCATCTTCGATCTCCATGATGTCCCCTGCCAGGGAGTTGTCTTTCTCGGACTGGTCATCGGATACGACATTGGCACTTTCCAAGATTTCTGCTTTGCATTTCCCAGTGCCACCGGTACTGTAAGATGAAACTGGGCGCTGAGACCCAACTCCAGGGGCCTCAGGATCGCTTATAAACGAGTCAGAATCGGCGAGGGCCTGGCATAGGAATTCAGTGCAGTAAAGTGTACGACAGACAATGGTAAGAGACTTACCTGTTCCAGCTCATCAATTTGGTGGCTCACGTTTACCTCCCCCTTGTTCCAGCTCAGTGCAGCTGCTCGCTCCTCTGTTTCACCAACTTCATCAGTGAAGATCTCGTACGACATAGGCTTTTGAGTGTAGGGCGGAGCCGGTTCGTGGATTGATGTAGCAGCGGATGTCACAGTACTAGACATTGTGGTCCGCCCAGAGGAAGACGCCGGAGGTAGGGTATGTGTGGCAGTTGTAATCGACGGACTTGCTGACCCATTGGCGTTAATGGCGACACCAGTAGCCCACTTCTTAAGTTGTCCACCCTTGGAAAACTTCTTGCTAGTTCTACCATTTAGCGCAAGGTTGAGAAAGTAAAGCGTGGATTCAGTGAGTAAAAACATGTGTTGGTGACGGCAAGAAACAACTTACTCCAAGTTGTTTGCCCCCATAGGCCTTAAGTTGGCTGTCACATTACCAATCCCATCAACATCGTATCCGAACAGCAAAACATGTGTTTACCTTGCTGTTTCTTGACGGCAGCTGTTCCCTTTTGGTATTCCACTTTATACGCATCAACGGCTGCCTTCATCGACATCGGTTTCCTCTGAGCCTTTGAAGTCTTGGAAATTCTGACATCACCATCGCTGTCCCCATTGCCTTCCTTGTCCTGGGACTATTGGTAAGTGCTTTCATGTGATTGTCACCAGTAATGTCCCGCTTACATGGTTAACTTTGGGCCCTTGCTTGTACTTTCCTTCCTCCCCTACTATTTGACTTGTGTGACGATAAGGCCGAGGCCAAGGATGAACGGGCTTTGGCTTATTAGCCTCAGCTGTTGCCAATTTTTCCTCTACTTCCATTTCCATTGTGGCCAGACGTTGGACCGCATCCTCAGTATACCTTTTCTTGGCAGCTTCCGCCTCCTTCAGACGCTTGTCATCCTCGGCCTTCTCTCCCTTGGTTCGCTTCTTAACTGGCAAATCCGGAAGTCCAGGATTCTGAATAGTGTTGGTACGATGAGGACGGCGGGAAGCAAGTGAAGAGGTATCCATTCAGTATATGCCGATACGACCTGAAATGAATGACAAGAAGTTGGAAATGAAGAAGCCCGGACACGACAAGTTTTTCCACTTTGTACGTTGTCTCCTGCCCTAATTCCTGCAAACAACAAACTAACACGTGTCTTAGCGTCAATGTTAGAGTCCGCAATTCAGATCATCACCAACTTTCAAGTTATCACTTCCCATCGTTCATCTCTAGTAGTCTCGCAACACGCCCAACACGCAGATACTATGCAGCACCATGCGCTACAACTACCTTGTGGAAAACAAGGGTGTAGGCGATTTTTCAAGACCTCGGGGGGCCGCACGAAACACATACACACAGCGCACCCCATTCTCCAACTCCCAGTGGCAGTAGGACCTTCCGACTTTGACCCACAACCTGACCCAGATAGGGACACCCCATGGGGCGAATTTCATGACCGTTAGGATTCTTTTGGACCCGGTGCACCCCACGATGGAGACCCACCCCCTCCAGCGGGTGTAGAGTCACAATTCTATGGACCGGGGGGCAATCTCTACCGGAATTACCATACCAAACTAAATGGTAAGTTGCGAAGTTCTGCACCTTATGGAATACACATTCACAAATTTCCAATAATGATCTAGCGTGCCCTTGTGATGAGCGGGGTGAGTTTCTGGCCCCTGGAACCCCCGCTCCCTTGAATGGGCCCAATGTTGATGACTGGGCGCCATACAAAGACTGGATCGCATTTGAGACGGCAGAGTTTCTTTTCACTCGGAATCAGATGTCAGCGCCACAGATCAATGTCCTCCTTGACTTATGGGGGGCCAGTTTACTCGGACACGGTGATAACCCACCGTTCATGAACCACCGTCATCTGTACAAGACCATCGACAGCACCTCCGTTGGCGAGATCAACTGGGAATGCTTTTCGGTCCAGTATACAGGCGCTGTCCCCTCAATCAATCCACCACAATGGATGCAAGAAAACCACGAAGTATGGTTCCAGTGTAGGAGCTGGAGGCTCTCTACGTCCGTATACAGAGTTTTCCCCCTTTTCCAGCACCCTCTAGGTTGTCCAAGGTGTCCAGCAACGTTCCCGTTCTACCCCGTGTCCATCCGAGTAGACCCGACCTTTACAAGTACGTTTCCGCTTTCCGTTTCGTTCTTTCCGATCGTCCGTCCCAACCCGGGCACGGCCGGTCGATGACTAACATCATATAACAAGCTC
>JBBPRR010000538.1:0-20759 GCA_038093115.1 Hortiboletus flavorubellus
GCTGACAACTTCAAACCGATGGGTGTTCTCACCTTGGCATAGGCAAGAATCAGGAAAGTCGCGGTGCGAGGTCGGGAGAGAAACCCGAGATTATGGTGATACAGGTTGAGGGAACAAATGAAGAGACGGACAGCACGTGTTGGTCATGCTCCATCTTCACGCCTCTCAAACAAGGAGGGGGACAGAGTCGTGGGGAGGACATCAGAGATAACCCGAGTGCGATCAGGTGCATCGTAGCCATCCTGCATTACTCGAGAGAATCGGGTACGATGGAGTCACTGACGAGCTGAAAGGTCGCAACATCATCCTGTCCCATAGAACAAGTGCGTGCGACACAAATGTACAGTTTCTGGACGAGCATGGCAACCCACATCATACCGAATGCAACTGCGGCTCCGTAGGCAGTAGTACACCTACCAATAAACCGGATATGGTAGTTCATGGTTTTGATGATCGCGCAGGTGTGGTGCCCACGCGGGCGGTCCTATGTTGGGATAACTCAGGCGAAAGGAATGGTAGATTAAAGGGTTGTCCCGGGCCCGAGACAAATAATAAAAGACACTCGATAGAGATACCGGGTAGAAGATGCACTGTGAGATTTTTTTGGATGCCTTATGAACATGATCAATATTGTTACTGTAATAATTGTATGAACTGCCACTGACCAAATATAAGAGGCTCATCTAATCGTAAATAACTAGAATACATGGAAAATGTGCCCACACCGGGTATTATACAGCAGGAGTTTGGTCCGAGGCAATTGGTATCAGGAGTTCTTCCGCAGACCCTGTAAGAGCTTCGAGCAGATAAACCACGCCAAAGATCAAGAAAAGCGTAGCTCCTCCAAAAGTGACTGCGGGGATTGGCTGTGTGAGAAGGTGGGGGGGTGCAAAACATAGTACTCGAATACGAACCGTGTTTGACGGATATTTTGGTCGCGATATACCGACCAGATATGACAGCTAGGCTCGTGCACGCCGTGTGACCGACAACCGTTCCTAATGTCACAAGGTAGACGTTCTTTAAGAAAGCGAAAAACCGCGTGAGCCCGTCTGTGATATCAAGTGCCTGAGATACACCCACATGCGTTGCACCCAGCGCGATGGTTGCCAACTGACTTCTATCGCCCCATTCTCCCAGGAACGTAAGGATAAACGACTGGACGAAGACAGGTCCCAAGACAAGGTTGCAAAAGTTGCGTGCCCCTTCGGCAAAGCTGGATTTTGTTGCCTTTCGAGGGTGTACCGGGGTATGCACCTCGCCTTCTTCAAGACGTTCCAAGGGAATGGAGTGGCCATTCGATGCCAGAGTTCCCATCTCTCCAGCGTCGGTCTCGATCTCCTCAGCCGCTTCGCGCATTTCCTCCTCCATTTTTTCACTCCCACTCTGCATCTCTCGGGCTTCCATCATCATTTTGGATCCAAAAACCAAGAAAAGCACGCCCGCGGCGAAGTGGACCCATTGCTTGGGAACGAGTTTTGGGAGAAAATGTCCCATTTCGGCGGAGAGCAAGGACATCAACAACAGGGAGCCGAAAGCGCCTGCAAACACGTAGAGGCGAGGATGACGCGTTGAAAGAATAGCCGCAATGAGAAACGTCTTGTCGCCTATTTCTGAGAATATGATCATGGCGAATGAGCGTAAGAGCGTGTCGGATACTGTATTGGTGCCATCGTCGATCGAGGACATTGTCCTACCAGGTGCAAAGCCTCGTCAAAAGAGTGTAACAAAGAATTCGCACGGGCAGACCTATTTCGAACTGCTTCAGCCGGAATAGTTGTGTGTTCGAGCTTCAAGCTGGGCAGTACTAGTCGCTGTAGGACTGAATCGTCGATGCGCCTAAGTTACGGAATCAGATTTGGTACCAACTTGGCAACGTGGCTCATAACACGTAGGACTTGAACACGTGACGGGCTGGTGGTACTCGACTCCCACAATCCTTGTATCTCTCCGCGGCTTCTATCAGACTTGTTCCCTTCCAGTTCGCCACGCCAAGCACTCTTTTGTGGAGGGGAAGACGGACTGGGGGATCTTCTAATCGAGACGCTTTTTCAGGCGCAATACAAAATTAAAAGCTTTCTGGGGACCGCCATCCACGAGACCACCCGCTTCAGCGTACGCAAGATGGAAAAGGGGGTGATCGTGAGGTTTGCCCCTGCATTGCGGCTCTGTGCGGAATGGTCCAGGTTCGAGGACGGTCATCCGAGTGCATTCAGGAGATGTGGGGCATGAAGCCGGTCGGTCTCACCTTCAACTTCTTGATGTTCCAGGAACGGGCCAACTCATTTTCGAGCACTCCGGGTCAATCCCCGAGAGCAGAGTTTGAGCTTGAACTCAAGAGGTGACCCCGGCGATGGTACAAAATGCTTACGGGGCAGGACTGGTTCCCGAACGTCGCATTGGCCAACTTGGAGTCCTCCTGGGACAACTGTGAGACCAGTTCCTCTTTCATCTGATAATATCGGGCGACGTGCTCAAGCACACGCACACGCACACGCACACACCGCTCTTTCCCATTCAAGTCCGCCTTGGACGATCGTCGAGGGTAGATCCGCTCACCGGAAGCGATAGCAACGACGATTCTTTACTGCTCCCGGACGAGCGGGTACGGTAGAGATAGACGTCGATAATCCCGGCGTCCTTGCGTAGCCTTGTTACAAGACGGACGTGATTCGGTGATTCCGATGGTGTCCCGGACTGTGCCAACCCACGGGTGACTTTGTCAGACGGCTTGGGCGTCGACGTTTCAGCGCTCATCATTTCCTGCGCGTATGGTAGCTGCCAAATGGGATAATGATCAGGTGGGTGCTCGACCCGTCTCTGGTACTCGGTTGTACATCCTACATGGTTGGTTTCAGCTCTCGACTCTGGTAACCTCCGGAATCGGTTGCCTAGATTCACCAAGTGAGTTAACTCCTGTGAAGCTCTGTACGATCACCCCAGGTTACAACTATCCTACAGGATGTAAACAATATCATAGCAAACCACCGCCGTCGTATTCCCTACACATCCGACCCACAGCCCTTGCCAACCAAACCGCATGACGGGCCATCTAACCCGCGTTCTCCCCGTTTCGAACGACCGACTGACTCTGCTTGCGCCGTAACATGGGGATGCTAAGACGGCGAGGCAACTTTGGCACGCTCGGGACGCGCTTCAAGTTCACTTCGGGGCCCTGCGCCTGGGTACCAGGCGAGTTGGATAGCGTCACTCTGCGCTGCCGTCGGGACGTCGACGTCAACTCTGCTGAGCGTCCCGCGTCCGGAATACTCTGTTTGTGCGTGTACGGACTTGCACGAGATTTGAGGATGCTCGACTTGGGCGGATCGGCGACGTCGGGACGACGTGGCAGGACAGACTTGGGGATAGCTGGCAGAGGTGGTGCCTGACCCGCGAAACTGAGACTTGGGCATCGGGGAATCGCCGGCCTTCCCGCCACTGCGTTGACGGCGGTTTCGCTGTGTCCAAGCGTTGGCAAGCTGGGCAAATGCTTGAGACTCCGTCCGGTATCACCTTGCAAGGTCGGTGGGGGAGCAAGTTCCGTCAGTGTGGCGCTGTGTGGCAGCGTCGGTAGAGGCTCGGTGATGTCGGCGATACTTGGTCTGCGACCGAACGTGGCAAATGATAGTTTGCGGGTGATACTAGCGACGCTCGGTCGACGAATCCGGGTTACGGGGGGAGTGACTTCCGACATCAGCACTGCAGCGGACTCTGCGCTCGGCCATTTTTGATGAACGGGCGACATGTGAGGACTTGGCGTCGATGGACTCTCGCTCGATTTGAGGGTCCTTCGCCTCCCACGACCGGTGGCACGATGTTCTGGTGCCTCGCCACTCAACTCTTGGACCGCGATGCTGCCATTACCGGTGGAGTTCCTGGGGGATTTCTTCCACCACACACGTATGTGAGGCGAGGAGGCACGTGCCCCGCTCTCTGCATCGTCACTGTCTCGTGTCGAGGCACCTTTTGCCGAGCCGTGTTCTTCTCTCTGTTTTTCCGCCTTCTGCATCACGACGCTACGCACCCCCAACCCTTTGGATTTTAGCCACTTCTTAGCTGCCCCAGCACCTCGGGCTCTCACACTTGGAAACTCTTCGTCTTTCGGCAACAGTATGCGGGATCCGAAGGTCGGCGTGCCACAACGTGATGACGAACGCTCAAGGATGGGAGAGGGTAATAATGACACTGGCCGTGCCGGCAGCCGCTTGTGACGAGAGGGATCCACACAAGGGCGAGGCACGGGCTCATCAGAGGGAACAGCGACTACCGCGGAAAGCTCGGAAGACAGGACGACAGCATTGTAGATTGCCTGAGCGTCATCTGGTAGCGTGATTGGCTCGCAGACAAGATATGCGAATAGTGTGCCTTCGGGTCGAGTCATGCGCGTAACACGCCAACCTGCAGAAAGCGCCAACGCACAGAACTCGCGAAGAGTACGCTCTTTTCCGTTGAACGTTATATGCATCTGGGAAGAGTGAGAAGAGCCGAATGGTAAGAAGAAAGGTACCGCTTACGATGAGATCCATCCAATACGCAGTCGCGCTTGCTTTCCCCAAGTTGGATACTAAGGGAGGAGGGACGAGGGTACGTTCTGCACCCTCAACATTTGCGAGCACTGAGTTGAGTGTCCATTCTTCTGTGTTGCTTCTCTCGCACATATCGGCATGCACATCGTCAAGGACGTCTTCATCGACACACGCTAGCGGGAGGACATGCTCTGCAATGACTAAGCGTGTCTCCGGGTTTGATGCAACTCGGAGGTTAATCAAGATGCGTCGCGCACATTCGTCCGGCCAATCATGGAGGACGACACGCAAAAGGTAGACCGCAGGATATCTAGTTAGATGAGGCTGTCCGAAGGGCGACTGTGGCTCAAAGAAGTCCTGGTCTGCGTGGAATATCAGGGACCCACCACCCCAACAACCCCGCACTTGGAACACGATTGACGCACCTTGAAATACGACCTGTCCGTTTTCAAGCATCTCAGGGCATTTGGAACGCCACGCCTCAATGCCGAGGGCGGTGACGACAGGTCTATCCTGTACGACGAAGCGGAGGTTCGCATCGTTCTTAGCTGCATCGCTGACCATAAACGAAGGATCGCTTGGAACTTTGGACCTGTGGCGAGGAACCACAACCGAGGTAGGTGGCAGCCCTTCGTTATGAACACCGTCCCGCTTCTTGACCAAATCAGCCCTAGGGACGTTGAGGGCGCGAGCGAGAATCATCGTGGTGCTTCCGATTCCGCCGCCGACGTCGACTATAGTAGAGCCTTTTGGTAGGGAGTACCAGTCAAATCCTGATAAAGGGTCAGCCTTCGAATCCATTACACATGATATACGCATCAAGAACTCGCCACTCAAGATTGCCTTGGGCGCTTCCCACAGAGTCGTTCCTATCATCGCCCTTGAGAAACGCCCAAGTCTAAACGACTTTCGTGGCGCACAGTTGGGTGGAATAGTGGGTACCGCAGGTTGCACATCATCGTGCCCGGCACCTCCCGTCCTTGCCAGGGCATGTACGCAGGCTCCTTGGCCCGTCCCTCCTATGGGATCTTCTCCCCCATTCTCCAGCCAATCGAAGAACGGCGCATTGGTACGCAATGCCAGATTGAACGCAGGAAGCTTCTCTGGTTTGGCTGTGTTTCCAGGACGCAAGCGCTGCTTTTCCGTCTGCTTTGAAGCATCGACGAGGCTCGCGCGAGGAGGAAGGGGTGTTGAAGACTCAGTTGCAAGCGGTTGGGAAGATATTGGGAGCTCCGTTGGAGGAGAGGACAATGTACCGTCTTCCAGTGTTGATGGGGGCCAACAGGACGGTGGCTGAGCATCTCCAGCATCCTCTGGGTACACGATGTGTGTGAGGTCGCTCGACGAACGCGTGGTGGCAGCGCAGGCCGTGGGATCACTTAGAACGAAACTTGACGCAGATGGAATCGTGGTCGTCCCAGGGGAGATTGCGTCTGCAGGGAAAGGTGGATCTGCATTGGACGCCAGTATTGGGAGCTGAACACCAGTAAATGCCTCTGTGAGGTATGCAGCGGATTTGAAGAGTTCATCCGTCCTGGTAATCAGAAAAGATATCGTCACCAATCACTCCATCGAGGCGCTTACATGCTGCTACACTTTCGATGCGACTTACATTAACGCGACAAACGCGGGTGTTCCACCATTCTCATCGTACTTTGTCTCCGGGCTGCACCAGTCAGATCTCGATCAAACAAGAACTCGAGAACACCGACTTTGAGAACACGGCCTCGACACTTTTTCCGCTGTCGAGAAGGCTTGCTACCCTGGTAAGTGCAAAGGTGTCTGGAGCGGTCTCTCGGAAGATATGATGTGTCGAAAGCAGTCGGAGGGCATGCACTGGCGGGTCCAATTTCGCAGAAATGAATGAAAAAAAAAAAAACGTCAACCCGATTGGTTATAAGCTTACCTAGATCGCTTTGATCAACATAACTGATACCCGCATAAGAGCATATCACGTTCGTGATGTCGGCGACGTGCAAGCCTTCTTCGAGAAGAATTGAGTAAATTGATGAGCCACGAAAACAATCAGATCACGTAACGTCGGGGCGAATCGATACCCCAAGGCTGGGCAGGGGACAAAGGAAGACCTACCGGTTCCTTTGTGTACGCGAGAGCCGGGCATCCACTCAATTCCAGCCACGGGCGCCTGAACATCAAGTTCAACGGCGTCGTGTGCCAACGCGGTCGAAACCAGCCCATTCGATCCGAGATTTAGGTCCGCCTTGACACTAGGGAGCGGAACTGCGGCTTCCTGTCCATTGGCAAGGCCACGCTGTCTGTCCTCTTCAGCTTCCCGGAGAATTTCCACGACGTGAAGGTGTTCCACAAGGCGCATACATGCCGGGAGGTTGTACTAATGTACACGAATTGGACAGGGAACAATCACAAGTCGCGCATACATGTACCCGAAAGTGGCAAGGGAGGAACGTCAGTGCCGAAGCATTGGATCAATATGTAGACACATACACTCATGATTGCATCGCAAAGGGACGAGAATGGCTTGTGAACTATATTCGACATCTGTCCGCATGCAGCGACAATCCTGGAAGCAGCTGCAGCTGCATCTGGGTGAAGTGCGAGCTGCTCGCTGGGAGAATCGGGGGCAAGGGGCAAGTCCGGAGAAGGATAGTCCACAAATGGGACGCCCGTGTATGGCGGAGAACGTAGGGAAGGGGGAAATGTTGCCGAGAGGGGTGTTGGAGGGAAAGAGGTAGGCGGGGTGACGGGGAACGGCGATGTAGCGGGGGAGAAATCTGGCGAACTTGGGTGGACGGGGGAGGAACACTGCGAGGGAGGAGAGGAAGGGGAGTCGATGTGTTGGGAAAAGACGCGCTGGATGTCGTCCAAGGCGTCGGCGATGACGAGCTGGAGGGCTCTGAGGGTCGCGAACGTCGACGCCGGGGATGGCATGTGACGACAACGAGGGGAGGGAAGTGACGTGACGATCAGAATCGGACGCAGCCTTTAAAGCAATCGAGATTCGAGAGCTTTTACGCTGTGGCCCGCGTCAATGCAGCTTGGCTTGCGGTATATTTCTGTCTGACCCTCGAAATAGTCACATCATTTCCCAGATGCACCCACTGTGACATGTGGGTGGGGCCAGGATCCATATAAGTGTTAGAACCCCACCGATCCAGAGAAGAGTGTGAACGGCAGCGAGGTAAGGTTCTACACAGTCACCGCATAGAGAGCAGTCCCACTACGCGATTAGAGAACTGCGATACTCCCGCGACACGACACTGGCACCAACGGAGGGCTGCTCGAGGCCTTGTCCATGTCACATGCAGCTCTCATATGGGCATATGCAAGATGTTGTGATTGGCCCGCGCTCAAGATGAGAAGCCACCAAAGAAGTCGACGATCCTGACAAGACAAGGGACGAGCCGCAGTCGAAGGCGCATGACGTGCAGCAATTCGTCCGGCAAACCCCGAGGCGGCCAACGGAGGCCACACACCAATATCATTCCACCCACTCTTTGACGGCGCTTTTGCTTTCCGGTACGTCCGATGCATCCAGAGAAGTCGGGAGTGCGGCCCGATACCGACAAGATCGTCAAAATTCAATGAAAAGCTTCGCTTCCAGAAAGACTTCAGTCACCTGGGCTGTCTCGATGGACGCATACTTCACCTATATGGAGCAACCGCGCTACAATGCTACCTAATAGCACATTGGACAGATTCCGAGTCTACCATGTGTGTTATGGACTTCGACGCGATCGAGCGTAGTCACGTGCCACAGAAATCAGAGCTGGGAAAATACTCCCAGTTGCAAGTGCTGGAAATTCATTCCACTCTCAGTAGTGCCCGAGTACAATGCCAACTGTTCAAAAGAGCACAAGGAAAAGACCTGCGCTGTCCCAAGGTGGTCCAAAGCCTAAGAAAGCCCATGTCTCAAAGCAGGTGACATCCAAGCATGGCGTTGAAAGCGTCAAGAAGCGGAGGCAGCCCGTGACACTCCCGGTCGAGGATATAAATGAGGAGGACTCTGATGAGGAATCTGGCGTCGTGGAGAGCGGAGAGGAGAACGCAGAAGATGACCCAGTCGAGGATGAGATGGATGTGGACAGTGGGCTGTCAAAAGATACAAACGGTCCGCTCCTCTGTGCACTCGCAGTCCTTATCATTCTCATATGCAGCATGAATTAGCTGCTAGGGAGTCACATAAAGCCCAGCGCGCGTTACAAGAACAACGAAGGGCCGCAAAACCCCACTCTCAACTAATCGCCAATGCGAAACGCGTCTGGTCTCTTGCCCGTCAGAAAAATATCTCCTCAACAGAACGCCAGAAGCATGTCCGAGATCTGCTGGACATCGTCACGGGAAAAGTAAAGGACATCGTACTCAAGCACGACGCTAGTAGGATCATACAGACTATTGTCAAGCATGGACGTCAGAAGGAAAGGGACCAGATCGCTGGAGAACTCAAGGGTCACTACAGGGAACTAGCTCGGAGCAAGTACTCCAAAGTGAGCATTACCACCAAGCATTGCCGTCATACTCAATCTGCCCCCAAGTTTCTAGTTACGAAACTTATCAGGCTTTGTCCAGCGCACCGCGTTTCGATCTTGCTAGAGTTCCAGTCACATGTTCTAAAACTCTTGCTACATCGGGAAGCCTCAAGTGTGCTTGCTGACACGTTTGAACTGTATGCAAACGCTTATGAGCGCTCGATTCTGTTGTGGGATTTTTATGGCAAGGAAGCTGAACTCTTCTCCACCTGTCAAGGGAAGGCCCAAGACATCGAAACCGCGAAGAAGGGACTCCGCGGTCTGCTTGATGGCATCGAGGGTGATAGACGCAGACGCTTACTCGCTGCTCTGAAGGAAAGCCTGACGACACTGTAGGTACAACCGTCTTCGTGCCAGCTTGGATTTTAACTCTGCGCAGGTTTAACAATCCCGACAAAGGAACTATTACACATGCCATTGTGCATCGCGCGCTGTGGGAGCTCCTAACTGCGGTCGATAGCATCGAAGATGAATCAGAGAAAGACAAGCTGCGCAGAGATATCTTCGAAAGGTTAATCGCTGAGCTTATATGCGTAGTCCACTCTAACGGTCATTCAAGTTGCCAGGATGTCCTAGCTGAGATGGTGCACACCAAGGATGGCAGTAGGGCAGTCCGCGAATTCATCGCGCAAGGGACCGCAAAGGTTAATTTCCCAACCTGTGCACTCTTGCACGTTAAACATACTATTTCAGGACCGGAAGCACATCATAAAAGTGATAAAGCCCCACGTTGAACGGATGTGTACCGACGACGAAGCCCAACTGGTGCTATTTACAGCACTGGATGTCATCGAGTATGATTCCACTCCACCTCTTTGGCACATTGTTGAGACAATTCTCCAGCGACACAAAACTGACCACGAAATCTCTTGTGTCTGACATAACATCGCACTCTTCCTTGCTCGCTACGAGTCCCCAAGGTAGACGGTCCCTCTTTCATCTCATAGTACCACGCTCGCGAAGGCATTTCACTCCCGCGCAAATTGCTGTGATAGCCGAAACAGACGACGTACGAGCAAAGACGAGTAAAAAGGACAGCGCGATCAGAGAGAGTGAGATACGGAAAGCCGCCAGCGAGGCGCTTCTCCAGTTCGTGGCGGAGAACGGCACGGAGATAGCAAGAGACACCGGCGGAAGTCTGCTCGTACTGGAAATCATGCTGTACACCGAAGGAGGTCAGTTTTCTTTTCTTGCTTCCTGCACCGATTGTGTGGAGATCCTTGACACTCCTACAGACAAATCATCTGCGATAAAAGCCCTCGCCGAGGCTCTCGCGTCCCCTTACCCGTCGGAAGATCCTGCACGACCGCATCCGATCGATCTCCCCCATACGTCGCGCATGTACAAAAGCCTGCTTCAGGGCGGACACTTTTCCCACTCGGAACGATCTGTTTTACGTTCGCCCGCGTTCTCGCCATCGGAGTTTGCGGCGGCATTCCTCTCGATCGTTGGGAGGGATACGACGATCGCGATCGCTCAGGGTAATGGTGCCTTTGTCGTCGCCGAGCTCTTGCAGCGTATACGTGAAGAGGGTAGCGAGGAGCAAAAGACCCAAGTCAGGAGCTGGTTCGACGACGTTTTTGTGGCTCGGATGGAAGACGGCGAGACAAAGGGTAAAAAAGTTCTCGTAGAAAAGATCGAGGCTCTATCGTAGGTTTGGCATCCCTATCTATATCAAAAGCGCCGCTATGGTGCGAGGCACACACCCGCTTGAAACGCTATGTATGATGTTTGTAACTCATGTCGAAGCACGGAGGGTTTCGCTTGTTTGCTCGTCCATGAAAAGCGCTCGCATGGTAAGCATGCCCATCATTTGAGTCGACGACCTGGCTGATCACGTGAGGGTTCGGTGGCGATCTGCCCCAGGCTTGCGTGTCATTGACCACATGGAAAAGCACTGAGTCGTGACGTCTGAGATCTGAACGACGGTCAGACTTGGTTGACCCCACCCCTTCAGGACAATATTCTGTTCCGAGAGCCTTCAAGTAAATAAGCGGACAAGCCACAATTCGTTTTATCATAATTGGTCCGACGGCGGCCCGGGGGTGTAGCACACACACTTTCAAAAAATTACCATGCTACGAGAACTCACCAAGGAGGCACTTGTTCGGACACGGTTTGTTTCCAGCGTTTTCGTGTACACCACGAACGGAACGTTCTGCAGGACATCGGGGGATTGACTGAACGCTGTGTCCCGCTCGGAATCTCAAGACTTGACGTAACCCACCTGAACCGTTCCGCACGGAGAATGAGGCATCGAGTGGCAATGTCGTCCGTGCGCGCTTGCGCACTCGGCGCCGTACAGATCCTTACTCCCCGGGATCCAACTTCCAAGATGACCCCCGATTGTCACATCGGGCGATCTCATAGAACGCATCTCGCTTGGAAGATGATCCCTCTCCACACAAAAGAACGTCTGAAATGGCAACAAAGTCGCTAGATTCAGAGACTGCGAAGAAAATTACGCAGCTGGTTCCGATGACCTATCCATGTCGGGGATTCTTCCGGAGAAAGCGCGTAAAATGCCGGGCGTCGCTCTTCGCTACATGTTTTCTTCGTCGCTTGCATCTGCCATCCGGGTTGGTTCAAGTTGTTCGACCTGATCGGCGGTCGTCGTGATTACGAACACCTTCTCTGTAATTCGTTTCGGTCCTAGAAGAAGTGTTTTGACGAAAATAAGGATCCATACTCGCGTAGGACGTGTTGCATTCTGAGGCGAAGGCGCTGGCGCAACTTCTCCCGGCCTCCGAGGCCGTCGGTTGAAGACGACGTACATAGAATATGGGACTTGAATCACGCTGTGAATGTTTCTGTGCTGTGGTCCACGTCAAAGATCGTAGTTTTCAAAAATCAATACACACGACAAGGAAACGACGCTGGTAGAGGGTGCGTCCTGCGAGTACCTGTTGAAAGGAAAAACCTTCAACCGATGATGTATATTGTACTCTGGGACTTACCAGCTTACTGCGGGAAATCCTGTGAGGTTGACGTACATACGATGATGAACGGTGTGAAGAAGGCTCCGAGGACGGTCCCTTCGAGTTGCTGCGCTGAGATCGGAGTGCTCGGAGGTAACAATCCATTTTCGTCGGATCGTCCTGCGAGCTTGGCATTAATGTACCAGACATCATCCCAGAAGACCTCTACTGTCGGCTGGACGACGCGGTGGATCTGCACTCAGGCCCTAGGGTGGTTGGTCTCGACGGCTATCGACCGCACCTCGGAGCGTTGCGAACCCCCTAATCAACCCCTCGTCAGCCAGTTGCAGTCATCCGGATCAGCGATGGGTCACACCGGCAACTTGGTCTATACCCCACCACACGATCCCTACATGCCATCAGTTCGGCTCATTCGGCGGTATCCAGAGGGATCACCGGTTCTGGTCCTTGTGGAATACCGGACCCTTCTCCACCGAGGTCTACCGATATGGCGGTTCAGGGACCTGGATGAAGGGCAATACCTCCAAACCCACACCCCTCAAGTTTCTACATGACCAAGGAAGGTAACAGCGACTGATTAGTCGTGGAATGTCGTACTGACGGCAACTTGACCATGACTTGGACGGGCTGCCACCATCCGGGTTCCGAAATGTCGTCATAGGACAACGTGAGCCCGGACGCCGCGTGACATTTGACTCGGCCCGAATAGGCGAGCCTCCCTGTGAAATTCAACCTCCGCTTCCTGATCGAACGTATACCATGTGCAGCATCATCTTATCGTGTCCTAGTTGGCTGTTTCCAGGTCATCCCGGTGACAACCGAGCAGTGTTCGGCACGCCATCCTTCCTGCTTAAGTCGCCACCCATACCCAGGGTTCTCCAATGACGAAACACTCAGCATCGCACTTAGAGCGTTGATCCGGCGACGACGCCTTTCAAGCATCTTACTCTTCTCTTCGTTACCATGTCCACAGAGGAAGGTAAAGAGAGGAAGGGCGGCGTCGAGCAGCACGTCTTTCAAGCCGAAACCCAAGACGTTTATGACGAGCCTTCCCTCGATCCAGTCTATCAAGCCAAGGCACGAATCCTGAATGATGCACTGCAAGATATTGGCATGGGAAAGTACCAAGCAAGTCCATGTTTACATTCGCTCCCTCTTCGTGCACCTCCCCTACCATCTCCATGGTGCGCTGGGTGATGGTTGATTGACACACACTATATTTAGTGGTACCTGTTCATCGTCGCTGGATTTGGCTGGCTATCGTGAGCGTTTTAATCTGTCGTCGAATCGAGTCGCTGACGTATCCTGCAATCAGTGATAACCTTTGGCCGGTGGGTACAGCTTGGCACATCGCCAACGATGATTGAACGATGTTCTAGATTGTCACGGGTCTGATCCTCACTCCTGTCGTGAACGAGTTTAACGTCCAGAGCCCATTCCTCAAACTTGCTCAGAACATCGGGCTGCTTGTTGGAGCTGCCTTCTGGGGTGTCACATCGGACGTGTGGGGTCGCCGGTCAGATATATTCCGTCGCTGGATCGGACCGTCGTCTGATGTTCACCTAGATGGGCGTTTAACTTGACCCTGCTCATCACGGGAGTGTTCGCAACCGCAGCTGGAGCCTCACCAGACTATGTCACTCTCTGTTCGCTCACGGCAGTCTGGTCGATCGGTGTGGGCGGTAACTTGCCAGTAGACTCTGCGGTGTTTCTCGGTTCGTTTGTCGCTTTCGTTTCGCTCATGAACACCAACTCCAACCCTTGCTACCAGAGTTTATCCCCGCTTCCCACCAATACTTGCTCACCGTACTCTCTATCTGGTGGGCATTTGGACAACTATTAGGAAGTCTGGTACGTATGGATCTCTGCTCCAAGCCAATCTAGTCGCTGATCGTTCAAATAGGTCGCTTGGCCGCTCATATCTGACTTTTCGTGTCCGGGTCCTCCCCCGGCCCCCTGTCCCAGGTCTTCCAATGAAGGCTGGCGTTACTTCCTTTATACCATGGGCGGTCTCATGATGCTCCTCTGGGTCCTCCGATTCTTTGTGTTCAACCTCCACGAAAGTCCCAAGTACCTCATGGGCCGTGGCAGGGACGAGGCGGCAGTTGACATCATCCACACAGTCGCAGCTTACAATGGCAAGACAAGCAAGCTCACCGTGGAGCACCTCAAAAGTGCTGAGAAGTTTGGAAGGAGTCCGTCAGAGAAGGAGGTCAAGATGGATGTTTCAGCAGTTGCTGCTGTGAAGAGAAAACTTGCGATATTCGACGCGAGCCATGTCAAGCCCTTGTTTGCGACTCGGAAGTTGGCGTACTCGACCAGCTTGCTTATTACTCTGTGGGGTAGGCCGTTTGTTCTACGTCTGGTCGTGGCTGGGCTGGCTGAACTCGGATTGTCAATCCAGCGCTTATCGGTCTTGCTTTCCCATTGTAAGTTCTGGTCCGTTCGTAACATGCTCCATGCTCAGTCTTATACTAGGTACAATGGCTTCGTGACATACTAGTGTGTTGCACCACCACTCTCTCCCAAAGAGTAGCATGCCTGACACACTCTTCAGCCTCGAAAGCAGAGGAGCAGATTTCGGGGACAGCTCCGTATACATCACATACCGAAATGTCAGTGGCTCAGTTGTTACCAAACTTGTCAAAGCACTGACTCGATCCCAGCAAATCATTATTAGCGTAATCGGTGTTCCCGGTGCCCTCATGGCAGGGTACTGCGTAGAATTACCATTCCTTGGACGCCGTGGTACCCTTGCCATATTCACTAGTATGTGCCTGGTAAATTCGTCTTATATGCGCGGCATTGACCGAGTTACTCCAAGTCCTCACTGGTGTGTTCATCCTTGCGTCGACGACAGCACGCACGTCGAACGAACTACTCGGGTGGAACTGCGGATACAGCTTCACGAGCAACGTGATGTACGGCGTGTTGTACGCGGTGTCGCCCGAGTTGTTCCCTACGAGGGACCGAGGAACCGGAAATGCTATCGTTGCGAGTGCGAATCGTGTATTCGGAATCATGGTGAGTCACCTGAATTCTCGACTGGCCAACGGCTGACTTGGCGGCGGTGTAGGCACCCATCATTGCGTTATACGCAAACTTGAATACGTCTGTTCCCATCTGGGTGGCTGGTGCAATATTCATTGTAGCAGGATTCATTGCGTTGTTGTTACCATTCGAGCCTCGCGGCAAGGCGGCGCTGTAGTCGAAAATTCTTGTGGACTCGACAGCCTGTGTTTGTAATCTCGTACTAGCAAACTTTTGTGTCTTCATCCTATACCTTTTTTAAAATCTTATTTCGTCCGCCTTGGATTGCATTACTCTATGCAGGACGATCAAGCTAACCGTAAAAGGGGCCCCCCGGCCCCCACCGCACCCGATCGCGCGAATGCCCTGACGAAGGAGCATTTCGTCGGTCCGCCGTTCCCGCATCCTACCTAAGCACATATGAGAGGGTACTATCGCCAGAGGTGATAGACTGTCGTAATGTCCTGGGACGGTCACTGACTGCACCCGAGACTTATCCGGCACCGTCACCAAGACCATGTACACAAGAAGCGATCGAGGACGAGCTCCGGTTGGTTAAACGTGACGCGGACATGGCCGAGGTCACTTGCGCATCGCCCTGCGGTGGCGTAGCAGGCACTGGACCCAGTCAAGTGGGCTGTAGCCAGGTCTTTGACATCCTGGATGCGCACGACACGATGATGTTTACTATGGAACCACATTCCGGCCGCCTGGGTTGAAGCGAGCCGCACGGTAGAGTCGTGAGTGAGTAGCCTACCTAGTTTCAGAGTGAGCGAGAGTGGGTGCGGAAGGACTGACGCTACCACTGTCCAATCGACGACAGATACGGTTACGTGGTTCACCTGTAAGGGGTGACGAGGCCTATCCGTCTGGGGACCGTCGCCGACTGCGCGGCGAACGGATGGATACGTGGATGGGAGGTGTGTTTTCGATAGACGGGAGAATACGGGTCGGGTCGAAAACGACAGTTGGTAGACACAGTCGAGGGAAGACGGGGGTGCCGAGCCGTGATGGATTGAATCAGTTACAACGGGGTACGATGAAAAGGAAACGCTCGTTTTTACGATCCGCGTCAAGATTGTTTTACCCCAATAACGATCTCTGCATTTTGACGGATGTTTGTAGTTCATGTTCATGCCAAATGGCGGACTGTACAACATAGAATACAACGTCGATTCACCCGTACGCTGGCGTACAACGAAAACACCTAATAATTTTTGTCCTTTGCGCGTTCCATCGCTGTGAAAAGACGGTCGGTAGCTCGGACGAGAACGATTCCGCGACGACGCACGATTATAATGTAGGAGCTTCTCGATCAGATCGACGTGCGTCAACACCATACGACGACAGCAATATCTCTTCAACTGTAGCTCGTCGAGAGCGTCCCTGTCGTCCAGTTATATGAGGGCGGGGTGAGGTCAAGGTGGAGCAGCCAACGCCTTACCCTTCGCTCGTGTCATTGGCGAGCAACTCGAGGTATGCGGTCCACTTGTCACCGATGACTTTTCCGCATGTGAAGCACCTCACTGGAATGATCTACGAGCTGGTCGTTCGATCATGGCGTTGAGTATTGTTATTGACTTACCATGGTCGATGTCGGTGTTAGTCTTCGACAAGAGTTTCGGGCCGTGCGGAGTCTGCGGACAAAGTTCTTTGAATCACGTGACCTCTGGAAGTACTTATGATGACTGGTTGACTTTGCCTCTTTCGCGCAAGCTCCGTTGACTCAACATGAGCAACTGCGAGACGATTTCCAGTCGCTCCAGGAATTTTTTCTTACGAAATACCCAATAAACACGACATAAGAGTACATGATACCAACCGGTCAGTGTGCGTTATTATGTTCATCGTTGTAATCTTGCTTACAGATGCTGCGTATCTCTGATGCTATGTATAATTGGGTCTCGGGCAGCCTCAGGAGAAAGGCCGATGCCGCGACATGACGACGGTTGCTATGTTTGAAATCGTGTCGAGGCCCATTACCTCCCGCGCTGATGGTGGCCCTAGGGATTGTCTATATCAAGTACTCACAGCTATCTTGCCTCTGATTCATCGAGATTACTGTTCCCACCGCAGCAATGTTACGGCATGGATCCATGCGCTAGTACATGCTCGACAGCAACTGTCCTGGATGCAAATGACCAAGCTCATACAGCAGACTTTGTGGTCGGCCGCTCCAACACCATAATCAAACCAAAGCTCAGAAGCGAAATTCGGTGTCGGTGAATAGCGGGATCCTTGTTTTGCGGTCTCGACTCTCTCTGAGGCTACCTAGAGTTGAGAGCCCTGTGACTCGAGATGTCGACAAGCACACAACTCGGGTATGCTCTGGACCATCGGTTCGTGATAGTCGATGTACGGAGAATTGGGGCTGTGGCACTGCCACGTTCGTTCATCAACCAGCTTCGGTTTACCGTAAGGGATCATTGTTAAGTGGGACCGCTATTCAGCTGACATGCGTTTGTAATCCATCATCTCAGAGGCCCTGAAATCGGCCGTTTCCGTCAACATTCAAATGATGGCCGCTGAAGCGTCGTTGTATTGCTCAAGTAAGCCATCTTCTGGTTGATAAGACTCGCCCGATCATCGCAGACATAGATCAACTCTTTCACTCATCCTATCTACAGCATGGTAGAATCCAAAGTCTGGTTCAGTAAGTTTATCTCTACATTGATACTACCCAAAGTTGACTCGCTTTCAGTCACAGGTGCTTCATCTGGTTTCGGTCGCCTCTTGACCGAGTATCTCTTGGAACAAGGGTACCGAGTCGTCGCCACTCTCCGCAAGCCTGAGGTACTATCCGATCTTGTTGCCCAATACCCATCTACCCGTCTGGTTGCCGTCAAACTCGACGTCACTCACCATACCGAGATTCCTGTAGCGTTTGCCAAAGCCCATGATGCATTTGGCCGCATAGACGTCGTCTTCAACAACGCAGGGCGGATGTTGAACGGGGAGGTAGAGTCCGTCGACGTCAAGGATGCACGAGCAATATTCGATGTCAATTTCTGGGGTGCTGAACAAGTCACCCGGGAGGCAGTGCGATTCTTCAGAGAAGTTAACCAACCTCGAGGCGGCAGGCTCCTCCAATTGTCGTCTGGGTTGGCCGTTGTGAGTAGGGCGTGCTACGGACATTACAGTGCCTCGTAAGCCCCTCGTATCATCGGGTTCACTTTCCAAGCTCAAAATGCTTCGTTAGGAAATTCGCTCTCGAGGGATTGACCGAAGCACTTGTAAACGAGTTGGACCCTACCTGGAACATCAAGGTGAGACCGACCGGCTTCGTGCCTACATCTCTAGATAGACAGGATCTGAATGCACTCAGATTACCATCCTCGAACCTGGACCATTCCGCACAGAGCTTGGTGCGACAAACGTCACGATCGCCCCTCCCCATCCTGCGTACACCAATCCTGAACTGGAAGGATCTAAATGGCGCGCGACTGCCAAAGCGGGTGGTGTCGGGTACGGCGATCCCAAGAAAGCTTGCATTGCGTTTGAAAAAGTATCTCGATTGGAAGATCCCCCGATCCGTCTGCCTCTCCACAAAAGGGTGCTCTTCTCGGCGAATAGGAAGGGAACAAGTCTGATAGAGGCTGCGGAGAAGTACAAGGACTGGTCTGATGACCTTATGTAAACGGTGGAGGGATACCGATGCCTTCATGTCGGATACTGTATCGTTTGTACCACCTGTCACGTGTTCAAGTCTTATGGTTATCGGCCACGTGGAGTCTGATTGAGACTCGGAGTGCATTGACCTTTTCAGCCATTGCCCAACTTGAGCTTGAGCTTGAATATCTGACTATTTCGGCTGGAGTAGCTTGCTACAGTCTGCCGGTACGTGCGGGAGATGTTGAGCGTTGAAACATTTAGGCCAACACCTTCGGACAAAATTTTCCACGGCTCCTGTGGGGCCTCATCCGAATCTCGTCCGTCTCACAGGGTTACGCAAGGGCACCAGGAACAATGACGTCTGTTAAGGGAGCAGTAAAGGATCGTCGTCGTTCCGGGAATGCCGAACAAATCGCGTCTGAACGAATCTACCACCCTCGACGATCGTCCAAGGCGGACTTTCCTGGGAAAGAGCAGGGGAGACCGCTCTCACAGCCGTCCTGGGAACTTTGACCCAGAGAGTGTACGTGCGGAGGGCAACAGCTGGTAGGTCACGGTACCACAATGCAACCGACACCCGCTCCGATCCCCGTTGTGGGTGCGTCGATATGGTCCCGCTCGTTCGCTTCAAAGCCAGCATCTACTTGACACCATCTCCGAGTCCTGAGAGAGTCTCGCCACTGTCAATGACGTCTCTGACGTGGCGCCGGCGTTGAGGTCTCTACGCTGGCTGGTCGGGTACGTATCCCATCTCTCGTCGATCTGCGATCTGGGTGCTGATTTGGATGGCAGGGCACATCATACATTCATACAGGATGACCGGCGTCGGGCCAACTGGCCACCTCGTACGACCTCCCCATCCACACTTGGCACCAGTTCGCAGACACACTCGCCCAACCGCAGGGGCGCAGCCATCGCCACCCCCTCCCTCCCTCGGCTCTGAGTTCCTCATCCGCTTCGGAAGTCGGCCCCTCCGTCCCTAAGCAGTTCCACCACACCTCTAATTTCACAGGCGTCCAGCCCACAGGGTGCCGCAACCACGCTGTACACGCCACCCGAACAACAGTCTACCTCGTTTTGAACATGATTTCCCGGTCCTCTCTCTAACGTCCAGGAAGCGACTGGGCTTGGAAGCCTCCCTTCCGAACTGAAAATCAGCATCGTCAAGCTTGTATGGTCCTGTGATAATGGACGTTCTCAACGTCGACGTCAACAATGGATAGTATGTGCATTTGAAAGCGTTATAATACAACTTGGCAATGTAAAGCGAGAGAGAAAACAAAGATACATTAGAACTAGGCACCGAGATGGGCATAGAGAATCCGTTGATCGAATGGTACATCCACAATTTTCATCGTCTTGTTCAGCGCGAACGCCGCACGGGTATGATCAAGACGACCAGACTCGTCCACCATATATTTATAGAAAGTCGACGTGATCTTGTTCGTCTCACCATCGTCCACCGCCCACATGGTCCCAATCACAGAACGGAACCCAGCGAACTGCATCGCCGACGCGAGATGGATCACCTCGTCTGGACTCTCTTTGTCTCCGACAGTGGTATGACACGCAGAGAGATACGCAAATTCTGCATTTTCCAAATTGCACCCGGAAATGCGTTGGATGGTAAAGTGTCCGTCGCGCAGAGCGAACGCGGACTCGAACGGCTTCTGCGGATTTGGGAGACCGTGACACGCAAGGTGTGCCCAATCATTCCTACCAAGCTCTTCAACGACACGGGAGATGCGTGATTCCTCTCCATCTATGCGCGTAAATGTGGCGAGGCCGTCAACGCACTGACCAACAGTGACCAGTTCCCCCCCGACCGATACCAGTTCACTTTCACCAGTCGCTTTGGCTTGGCCGATGGCGACGAAACGCTTCTGCTGAGTTGCAGAACCGGACAGAACGGGTCGTCTGGCACGTATGAGGGCAGTCAGGGTTGGGGTGTAGGACGAAATGTAGATATTTGAGAGGTTCTTTTGGCCCTTCCTATAGGGACCAGCAGCGTGGAAGGGAAGTAAAGAAAACTCGGCAGTGGGACACCACCAGATGCGTGATCGAGCCGGGTGGATCGTCTGGAGGAAATCGACGATGGGCGAAACGATCTGATCCCAAAGATTGCGCAAGAATGTTGCGAGGTC
>JBBPRR010000539.1:0-20717 GCA_038093115.1 Hortiboletus flavorubellus
GCCCCATTGGACAAGCCTAATGACTGGCAACTGAAGGCAAGGACATTGGCTTTTACTAGCATTGAAGGAGATCATGGGGGGGCTAATCTTGCTAGCATTATTGTGAGGGTTATTCAACGTTATGGCCTTTCAGGCAAGCTTGGATGGGTGACCTCAGATAATGCAACCACCAATGACAAAGCCATGAGAATTCTTCAACAGACTATCAATCATACAGTTGAGGATTGTTGTTGGCTTGCACAAGAGCATTGTGTCAGGTATGTGTATCTATGTACTTATGAATGGAAACTAATGGTATTTAAAATGCATGGAACATACCCTCCACTTGGCTAACAAGTTTTGTGTAATGGCTGACAACACTTCAAAGGTGCCTAAATTAAAAAGCAAGAAGTATGCTGATTATGCCATTAGTGAAGAGGAGTGGAAAATGATGGAGCTTGTTCATGAAATTCTAAAGGGGATTTTATTTCTAGTGTTGTTTACTTATATGATATTGTAGGAACCACATGATGCTCAAGCATCTTTTTCATCAGAGTCTATGTCAACTGTGTGGCATACTATTCCAACTCTAGAGACTCTTCAGGATCAATAGGAGACATTTGCAACTATGAACAAGTTCTCCAAACTCAAAAAATCTATTGAAAAGGGGCTTGCAAAGCTAAAGAAATACTATAGGTTCCTTGATCAGAACAATATGGTTTTTATATCTTTGGATAAGTAGTTTATTCTTCTTACATATATTTAATGTGATATAACTGCTACCAGCTTTGGATTCCAACTTTAAGCTTGAATATGTCAAAGAGAGCTGTAATTCTAGGTATTTTGGTGAAGGAATGGCTGCTCTAGAAAAAGTGGTGAGTTGTTTGATATAATTATATTTTCTATCTAACGAGTTGCAGTTTGATCTCTATACAACTGAAGTAGCATCAAAGGCTCCTCAATCTACTAATGAAGCAGTTCCCACTGGCAATCCTGGTAAATATGTCCTATTAGTTCTTTCAAGTTTAAATTTACATCTATATAGCATCTCCTGTGAAGGGAGGTAGTTATGGGACTATGATGATGCAGAAGAAGATCAAGCATTGCTTGTAGAGAGAAAGGAATGGTTGAGATCCTCATCAAGAATTGAAGTTCTATTTGGAGAGCCCTCTGGAAGATGTAACTGACCAGATCAAGTGATAGGGGGTGAGTTTATTTTGTAAAGATTCAAGTTGATGACATTCAAAGCCAACATGATATAGTATCATTCCCACCAATATCCTATCTTGTCACAAATAGCTCGTGACTACCTTGCTATTCAAGGATCATCCACAGCCTCTGAACATGCCTTTTCACAAGAGGGACTTACTATTATAGTGATGCACAATAGGTTGAGTCCAAAAACTGTGGAATCTTTGCAGTATTTGAAGGATAGATATTCTTTTGGTGGTATATTAGCAGCTACAAAGGCTATGGAATGGGAGGATAAGCCTTGGACCCCCTTGTAATACTATATACTGTTTTTATGCAATTTCAAGGGTCTTGAAAAACTGACTGTCAAGTTCTGGTCTGAACCAGTTCTAGTAGGTTCAGTTCAGGTTCAGGTTCAGTTCAGGCTGGCAGAAGAGGTTCAGGTTCAGGTTCAGATAAATATACCTTGAACTGAACTAAACTGAACTTTGGCAACCCTAACAAGTGGAGAACAATATAATATAAGAACAAAGAACAGAGACAAAAGAAAATACTCAGTAGGAAGTCCAAAGTTTAAAACTGCATCATATGTGAGAATACAGCAGAGTTGGTAGTAATAAGCCCAGAAGGCTGGAGTTAGACTTGGAGAAAATACAGGATATGACAGTTTCAACATATATTTTAGAATTGAAATCAGTTTCACTCACCTATTTCCACCAGCTTCTTCTAGTTAGAGTCTCTCATATAATCATCATAGAGCTCCTGACAATGGGCTAGGGTCATTGATCTTGCTCAGGATGAGATTTTATTAAAGAAAGTTCAAAGGGTTTCCAATATCTCTTCATCAATATGACCTGCTCCTTTAAAGAACATGAGACTGAACCTAGAGAAACATAAAGCCTTGTGGGTACTTCGACAAAATTTTCCAACTATTGGTACTACAGTGCCTACCACCATAAGGTGACATCTCTTCTGAGGCCATAATTTTGACCTAGGCTATCTGGGATTGAAAATTTAGATAGAAACATGGTCCAATTTTTGTAATTCTGCAGTTTCTGAAAAATACCCCTGATTACATAATGTTCACTTTTGTGATTACTACACTAAACAAGTATTTTTAGAGACATGACCTGCCCAACAAAGTGCCAAAGGCAGGCCAAGCAGCAGTGAGCCTCCAAAGTGAAAGCATTTGGCAGTGGGTTTATCCAGGACTTAGATATTGCCCTCAACCTAGATTACCACCCAGAATCAGATGTTAAACATCATGATTCCGACACTGACTCACTGGTATCCAAAGAAATGCCCTTTACCTTGATGAACAACTCTAACACTTCCCTAGAGGATGGTACTAGGGACAGCAACAACTCAGATGACAACTTGGAGGAATCAGATGCTGAGATTACCTGTAAAAGTGTCAGCAAGCAACAAAGAACTGGCAGTCATGAATAGATGGGTATCTACCACACTGTAAGTATTGTTCAGCTTGAAGCAATCATAATGAATTGGCATGTTCACAACATAAAAGGATAACCCTCCTCTAATGGAGTTGCCAACACAGTTAATGCCAATGTATACAGTTACAGGACGTACCTCAAGATGCCTTTGAGAGTGCAGTTTGCGGGAGGCTGCAAAAGGTAATCAAAAAATCACGTTGTTCTTTCAGCCAAAGCCATCAATCCCAAATTACCATCAATCCCAGGCCATTCATGATTCTCTGAGTCTCAGCATCTCTATTCTTGCCTCTAATACACCCACTTGTGACACCACACCAGGCAATAATGAATGCAAGCCCTTTGAATCCACTGACACAGCTATGCCAACTTTTCATCTTGATGAATCCAACGAGTCAGCTGATTCAACTCGGGATCAGGACCTCAGCCAGATCTATCAGATTCTGAGCAACTGATATACAATGATATAGATGAAACACATTCTTCACTTACCTCATTTTTGGACATGACAGGTTATGATGAAGTCATGGAGTCAAACACTAAGCCAGTTCTTGAAATGATCAGCAAGCTTTTGGAGCAAGTGAAAAAAAAATTATTATTTACCCCCATGCTTTATCTCAATTCACTTGAGCAGTTCATTAACCTGTGGACCAAATATAAAGCAAACCCAAAAGTCAAACGACCAATGCAAAAAACAAGCAGTGCCATTGCCACCTCTATTGGCAAGGGACTATACATGGCTTGCAAGATTTGTGGTCTCTACAGATACATTAGTTGATTCCGTACATTGCCTCCCACCAGTAAAGGCAATAACCATCATGCTCACCCAACATTATTGAACAATGAGTAGATCACACCAGCAGTGCTTGCAAACGGAGAGGTAAATGACAAGTAATTGAACATCAAAATAATAAATACTTAGCCAATTATTCAGATTACACCACTCCATTTGATGAAACAGGTAAATGAAGTGATTGTGCCATCATTGGGACTGGATCTTGATGGCCAGAATATCTCTGAGCCAACCACACATCAATGGCTTGTCAAGTTGGGTTATGAGCTAAAAGAAGTTAAAAAAAGAATTTATATCGACAGGCATGAACAGGAAGATGTGGTGACTTATCAAAAGGCATTCTTGAGGCAGTTTGGTGACAATGAAAGGTATCTGAGTACCACTGTTGAGTCATTTGAGTTGTCGGCTTACAGAGAACAGGTTGAGACGTATATATAGAGATGAGGATCTTGAGCTGGTTGAACCCAGCCTGGGTCCTAGTGAGAGGCTTCATGTCCCAATCATGCACAATGAGTCAATATTTCATGCAGATGATTTGTGACACTGGGTATATGTATACGATGGCAAAATGCCCTTGTGAAAAAAGGGTCAAGGACGTGCCATCCACATCTCTGATTTTGTTGTGGAACATACTGGACGACTTACCTTATTGCCAGCTCAAGTTGAAGAGAATGCGCAACTCCCTGCCATGGAGCAATTGGAGGTCACCGATGCATGCAAGATTATCTATCCAGGGTAAAACCATGATGGTTTTTGGACGAACGAAGATCTAATTGCACAGGCAAGGAATCAATAACATTATATTGAATATTGAAACACTTACATGGAACCGTGGACAGGTGAAATATGCCATCCTGATCTTTGAATGGATGTATCCAAATGTCATTGCTGAGTTCATTTTTGATCAATTATTGGCACATGGTGTATTTGCAAAGGATGCACTAAATATCGAAGAGATGAATGTTAGACCTAGAGGAAGACAAAGAAAAATACATGATATCATGATCCCCATGGACAATCCCAATCCATCATTGCGTGACGCACCACAGAAAATGATGTTCCCTGCTGATCATCCCTTTGGACACCTGGACCATGCTTTCTGTGGGCAACCAAAGGGTATGCAACAAGTTCTGGAGGAACATGGCTTGTTATTTGTGCTGAAGACAGCAAACAATGGCAAGGCGGTTGATGAGTGCCAAATGTGTAGGCTCTCACACGAAGCACAAGAGCAGCTTGCTCGTGAGGCACAGGTGGCAGCCGAGGAGACTGACAATGTTATCGCAACCATTAATGACACTGCAGGAAATAGTGCTCACCATAATGAATTCTTGCGCACAGACTACTGCATGCAAAAGATGCTTGCAAGTCAGCAAGATTTCACAGATGAAAACCACTTATTCAGGTAGTTATTGAGTACAACTAAAGGTTAAGAGTGTACACTTAGGCTAATCCCTTAGGATAGTAAGTCTAGGCAAGGTAGTGGTAGGAGTCCTATAGGTAGGTTTGTCCTAATGAGCCCTAGCAAGGGTTTGCTTAGGGGATGGTTGGTGGTTAACTTGACGACACACTTAGTAAACTCAGAAAGGTTATTATAACTCAATCTTATTGTCTCAACTAAGGAGTAGGCAAGTTTGGCTTAGAGAGGCGAAGTGTAGCCCTTATTTGGTACTACAGGATGCTTAGGTTGCTTACTAATAGGGACCAAATGCCTTTTGTTGCTCAAAAAGGGATTTCTTCCAAAAGAATAGTCTTAGAAACTTGTCTTTTATTTAGGTACAAGTCCTAATAGCCTAGTAGTAGTTCTAAACTCCTATTTACTTCGCTCTGGGATACCCTGCCTTATTAGGTCTTATTAGTTTTTCCAGGGGATCTTTTATCAGATGAGATTTTTTCTATAGGTTAAAATGCTTCCCTTTATATCCATAAATACAGGAGGCTGTGCTAGCCAATCAGAGGGCTTGGTGGCTTATAAATTAAGGCACAATCGCTTACTAATGCCAGGCACTACAGTAGCTGTCAAACCCAGGCACACTAAGGGAGAGCACTTTGAGCAAAGAAGTCCAAATTTGAAATACTCTGTCAAACAGGCTGGCTATGCTGTGTAGGGCTGTACAGACTAATGGAGACAAGGTCACATGGTAGCTAGGGGTCACATGATAACTTCGTCTCTCTGGCACTTAGCTAAGTAATCAGATAAATAAAGAGGAATCAAAGAAATAGTATGCTATGTACATATTTGCAAGTGTAAGGGTATGACTAGAGAGATTAATGAATATCTCAATAATCAGTAGGTGGAAAAATCTGAAAAATTAGGGGTATGTAGCTCATGATAGGGGCTATCATTCCCCATGGTATCAAGGGGTATTGTCCACGGAAAGCTATGGAAATTCTGCTTCTTTGGTGACTGCTTTGCTATGTACATGCATGAAACTAGTTTTGTCCAGGTCAGCATCATGGAAGCCCCATCATGCTTTGCAGAACTGACAGTTCAAGCATTCCAAGACATCATGCTTGAACTCAAACTCAGGACTTTTGTAGATGATAACAGGATGGCGAATGACAACTTTGATGACATTTTGGGACGCTTACAACACTTCTTTGAGCGGTGTCAAGAACAAGGCCTATCCATTTTCCTGGCCAAAACACAATTATTCATGCCAGAGGCAGTCTATGGAGGTGCCCAAGTAGGTGTGGACAGCATCAAGCCAGACATAGCAAAACTTGAAGCGATCGCTAAATGGCCAATCCCACCAACCTCCACGCCCTCATGTAGTTTTTGGGTCTAATGGGTTATTTTAGATCACACATCAAAGACTATGCTCATATTGCAGCACCCCTCACAGACCTACAATGGAACCTTGACCTACCACAACCAGCAGCAATACTAGGAAAGCAGAAATACAAACAATTCCTGCGAGATAGGAATCTAGATACCTACTGGACTCCAAGACACATCAAAGCTTTCATGCAACTCAAACAAATACTCATGTCTGAGTCAGTACTCCACGCACCTAAGTTCAACGGTACGTCCTTTATTCAAACTATGGATGGGTATAAAGACAGATTTGGGGCTGTTCTATCCCAATACCATACCATGACACTTCCTAATGGGGAGATAGTCACACACAGTCACCCTATCAGGTATGCATAAAAAAGAACCTCCCCTATGGAGGAGCGATCCAAGCTGTACATACTAGAGTTAGCTGCCCTAAAATTTGGCATGGACCATTTCAGTGACATCACATGGGGCTTTTCCATAGAGGTGGAAATGGACTGCATTGCATTACATGACACCATGTGCAGCAATAACCCATCACTCTCACATGTATGATGGAGAGATGGCATTTCCACTCACTACTTCTCTGACATCCGCCACAGACCTGGGATATTAAACAAAGCAGCCAATGCCCTCAGCCATAAATTCACCAACTTACCATATGAAGATGGTGATGGTAGCACATGGACTGTAAGCGAAGACTGGGGGGCCTCATCACAACTCATAAGTGATCTGTTCATGGTGTAGTCAAAATCAGGTGTTTCATTGTTACGTGCATGTTTTACTAACAAACCACTTCTCCTAGAAGTCATCGACACCATCCATAACTTTGATGGTGACACACCAGACCACATAAGACGATGTGTCAAACACCATGTATGCAACAACCACATAGAAGATGGCTGCCTATGGTACATCACAAAAGGACGCTCAATTTGGGTCAGGGCCAGGGTAGAATGCATCTCACAAGAGGAAGCTATAGAAATGGCAAAGCATGAACATATAACAAATGGGCACTGGGGTCGCAATCTCATTAAAATCAGAATGTTAGACTTAGTCTAGAGTTTCAAACTAGACCAGTTGATACAGATCACAATACTCTAGTGCCCACAATGTAAGCTTTTCAGCCCCTCGCACTTGCATGTGCTGATGGACCCTGTCACATCTCAACACTCATTCAAACTTATCATTGCGGATTACTTATCATTACCCAAGGGCAAAGGAGGGTTCCACTCTGTACTCCTCCTTGTAAATGTTTCCTTCCAATATGTCTGGGGCTTCAAGTTTAAACACCATGGCACAGCAAAACCACACTAACTGGACTCAATTACTTAGAACACATGTTCCAAGTCCCAGAAGCCCTTGTGATGGATAGAGGATCCCACTTTCACAATCAAGAGATCAAAGCTTGGTGTGAGGCTCAAGGCACCACACATCCATCATATTATGGCAGCATACAATTCCTGAATCAACAGTCTAGTAGAAAGCATGAATTGCTGCCTCTTGGGCTGCTTGCGCCGCCTTTATAATCCAGCATCAAACAAATACAGTGACAATATCACTCATTCCAACAACATTGTGTGGGCGTGGCCAGACCATTTCAATAATGTAATACAACATCTCAATGAGCATATCATCCCTGCCTTCAACTTCTCACCAAACAAACTCCTCCTAGGTATCGTGGTCAACACCCCCCAACGCCACCTGTGACTGCCATGGCAGAGCTGCAAATGACAGATGTCAACCTCCACCTCGCATATATTGTACAACAATGACTTGACACAGCAGACCTCATGGTAGCCCATGCGATCAAATGGAATGCAACCTTTGACAATAGGGTCTTACTCTTACGAAAAGGCCCAATCATGTTCCAAAAAGGCCACTTGGTCCAAGTATATGACAACATGTTGGACTACACCATGTCAACACTATGAAAAATACTATCCAAGTGGTCTACACCATGCAAAGTTGTCGACCATATCCAGAACTCCTACCGGCTTGAAATCCTCGAGGGTATGCCCATATCAGGACTATTTCATGCATGACACTTGTGGTGCTTCATTCTACAATGTGATTCCCTCCTAGAAGAGCTGGAAAACGATGAGTTAAGTGAGAAATTAGACAATTTAGAGGAGCATGAACAAATATATAGAGATAGATACACATGGGAGGAGGTTGAAAATGCCGAAGATGAAGAGGAACAGGGGCTGCAAGAATACGGAGGGACAGACAAAGAAACAGGTGAGGAGAGCATAGACGAACGAGGAGTAGGATAGGTGTTTGGGTATGCAACCCCAAAGGGTTGTGTAGGCTGGAGGGGGAAACATGTGGCTGTGTAGAGAGAGGGTTCGAGGAGGAGAGGCAAGGGAGCGAGAGGAGTCAAAGGAGATCAAGAGGGGTTGAGAAAGGTCAGTGGAAAATACTGAGACTGAATTAGCAAGGGGAGCAGAGAGCAGAATCACCACATAAAGCAGCAGCGCACAACTAGCAATAGAGTAGCAGTTTCCATCCTGGCCTATCCAGTAGGTATTGGAGACCATGGAGAGTCACAATGATATCTTGAAAGAGATTCCCACTCTGCACTTGTAAAGCTGGATAGCAAAACATCAGAGGAAAGATTTTGAGGTGCTTAAATCACTCACCAGGATCTGTTTGCTGGTGGACAGTTCTAAGATCAATAAATTTATCAATAGAATTAACTCATGGAAAGGATTAAAAAACAAATTTTGAACCCATTATGTCAGGACTACAGGGGATGGATGAAAAAAATCACCAATAGTAACAAGCTGCAAGAGAGATGCATTAGCAAGAGTATAAAAGACACAAGGGGATTAATACAACCTGAATACCACCAAAAGGAAGTGTGATCATAAGGGTATAATTAAAGGGATTAATGAATATCTCAATAACCAGTAGGTGGAAAAATCTGAAAAAATAGGAATATATAGGTCATAATAGGGGCTATCTTTCTCTATGCTATCAAAGGATATGGTCCACATGGAGCTGTGAAAATTCCACTTCTCAAGTGATTGATTTGCTTTGTGCATGTATGAAACTGGTTTCATGCAGGTCACTGAATTGTTACTATCCTAATCCATTACCAGGACCAAAAGGACAGGCAAAAAACCTAGAATTCCATGCTTGCTGCTGCTTTAAACAATGATACTAACCAAGGAGACAATATTCACTTGGAGCTTGTTGTATCTAGCAAGGCCTTCCAGAGGTGAGCTTGACTAGAGCTAGTTGGTAGCCACACTAGTAAAGCTGTTGGTCAAGCACAAATGAGTTTGGGAGAACTTTAGAAGGGCCAGATTGAAGATGTCAATTGGATATACCTAGTATATATACTATCTAGAGTATGTACAGTACATGTTGTGATACTATATAATATCTATATATAGTAACTAGCTATGCATGATGAGTTAGAGCAAATCATAGGAAATCATATAGAGTCCAGATATAGCTCTGTGAATCAGTGTGAGTCATACTAAGTCAAGGCATAGCCATAAGGCAATACAAGGTAGTGTGCATATTGTATACACATGTCAGAGATAAGCATAGCCATAGATATAGCCATAGACATGAGGTGCAATAGGAATGACAATAGGCATAGATATCTACATAGTCATATGTGTAACAGCTGTCGACTTGCAACTATGCTTGATCCATTTGTTTATTTTATTTTCTTCACTTCCTCAAGGGTAGATTTCCTTGTCAGGTACTTTGCACATGTGCCATTCCTTCACCAAGCACACAGGTCAGGTGCTACTTCTTGTCAGATATCTTGGACAGGTGCAATCTCCTTGTTAACTGCACTAGGCATGTACAATCAAGTGATCTATGCATGAGAAGTGTAATCAATTCATATTTGATATGTAATCAATCTTATCTCTTGGTTGCTGGCAATCTCTATCTAATCTTTAGGATGAGCTAGACCACCCTCCTATATTTTACCTCTTCACCCTTTTACCATGTCATCTCTTCACCTCTTCACCATATCACAGGATATCCTTCTAGCTCTTCACCTCTTTACCTCTTCATCTTTTTACCTCTTTACCTCCTCACCTCCTCACCTCCTCATCCTATGATATGGCTATATCTTCTCTGCTGATCATATATTATTCTTCCATTTCTAATCCATACACCCCCCTTTTCATGTCCTACCACAACCATGCTTCTTCATTCATGATCATTTATTAATCTATGATCTCTGCCACATCCTCATGGTCAGGGTCATGCTTCCATTCCATTCTTTACATCCCTCCTCCTCATGTTCTTGCTTCTTTCCATGCTTTCCCCTTATGCCATGCTTCTTTGCTTTCCTTTCATTCCATGGCTGTATTGATATATATATTGCATACAGGTTTAGAAACTCATTAATCTATAGATCTATGCATAACATGTACATACTTTATATAGTATATAAAGTCCCAAAATAGTGGCCAAGACCCCCCCCAGTCTTGCCCTCCTTGGAATTTTTCCTTCTGCTTTTTAAATTGACTTACTCCCCTCTCTCTATCTTTATATGGGTTGATTCCCCAAAACTATATCATTAAGAAGTTAGCTATCATGTGTATTCATAAGCAAGTAGCCTTAGCTAAAGCTCTAAGTGGTTTCAATATGTACATAAAGCTGCAGTTGTACCTGAAAGGCATGGCACTGGAGTGGTTCGAGCTGGACCTTCTCCAGATGGAAGACCCCAACCAACATCCCCTCTGGATGGACAACTATAAAGAGTTCATTCTTGAACTCCAGGCAAACTTCAGTCTGCACGACCTTGTTGGAGATGCAGAGCACCAACTCAACCACCTGTCCATGAAGGATGGTCAACATATTAACAAGTATATGGTTGAGTTTAATAGAATAGCTTTACAAGTACAAGGTTACAAAGACAGTGTCCTCTGGCACCACTTCTACAATGGTCTGCCGGACCGTATCAAGGACGAAATCTCCCACATTGGGAAACCCCTAATGCTCTCCACACTCTAACACCTTGCTCAGTCGATTGACGCATGCTACTGGAAGTGCAAGTCTGAACTCAATCATTAAGCAAAGACATCCAACCAGCCCTCTGCATCCAAGCTCTCCAACAAATTGTCCACCCCCATGTCCTCCTCTGCTCAACCCTCTGGAAACTTCAAAGACATCAAGGAGTATAAGAGCAAAGGAGCCTCCATGTCCACTTCTTCACAGCCAGACTTGTTGTCAAAATTGGAAAAAGATGGCAAGCTCACCACCGAAAAATGCAAGCAGCATTTCAACCTCAAGCTGTGTATGTTCTGTGGTTCCACAGGACATATGGCCAAGGAATACCACAAGTCCACTTCTAAGGCTTTCAAGGCCCACACTGCGACAACAACTCTGGAAACCAAACCAGAGGTCTCCATCTAGGAGACAAAAAAATAGAGTACGACCTCCATGACTCCATACAATCTGAAGGTTGCATTGAACCCACCTGTGCACTGAATGTGACAGCCCAAAAATCCAAACAATTTGGTCGAATTTCATGGACTTTTGAAAACTGCTGTAAGGAGATCCGTCTCAATGCATCTGCTCTTTCTAATCCCAAATCACCTATGCCCTTCATTTCTTTAGTATCCTATGATATCCCTCTGTTCCCCACACTTGTAGACTTGGGATCCTTTGATTGCTTTATTGATATATCTTTTATTAATAAGAATAATCTTTCCACCTGCTCTGTTTCCCCACCCCAACTCCAACTCTTCGATGGTACTATGAATTCCACCATAACTCAAGCTATCAACCTCTCTGTCTGTTTCAAAACTAGTGATATCGCTCTGACGACATTATATGACACCCCTCTGGATGGTTCTTATTTTCTTGTTTTAGGACATAATTGGCTCATCCGCTACAATCTGTTGATTGATTGGGTCTCGAGCAGTATCTCGTTCCATTCACCTGAACAGGACATGCCAGCACCCCTGAGCTCATCTCTGCAGCCTCTGGTCTCATCACCTCTAGCTGACTTCACACCCCCCAATCCACCACATTTCTCTGACCACAAGACTCCACCCATCGCGATTATCAGTGTACCTGCATTGGCACTTGCTTGTTGCCTCCAGGGCTCCGTACAGTTTAGCCTGCACCTCCACACCAAAGAGTGTGACCTCCATGCCACTTCCATCACCCCTGGTCCTGTTGATTTGTCTGGCATCCCTCTGGACTATCACGATTTTGCAGACATTTTCAGTAAGAGCAAGGCTTTTCAGCTTGCTCTGCATCGCAAATATAATCTGAAGATTGACCTGGAAGAAGGTACTTCTCCCCCCTTAGGCACTACCTACTCTCTCTCACCCTCCAAGCTTGAGTCCCTGTGGACATTCCTCAATGAGCACCTAGCAATGGGGTTCATCTGTCCCTTCTCCTCTGCTCACGCTGCTCCAGTCCTCTTTGTCTGCAAAAAGGATGGTTTGCTCCGCCTCTGCATTGACTTTCAAGGACTCCATATGATCATGAAGAAAGATTGCTACCCCCTACTCCGTATCTCCAATCTCTTAGACACTCCAAGCTGCACCAAAATCTATACCAAGATCGACCTCTGGCATGCCTATTATTTGGTTCGCATCGCCAATGGCGATGAATGGAAGACATCCTTCCAGATGTGCTACAGCTCCTATGAATGGCTCATCATGCCATTTGGTCTAACCAATGCTCCTGTGGCGTTCTAGCGGTTTGTCAATACTATCTTTGTTGACCTTTTGAACATTTGTGTTATAGTTTATTTGGATGATATATTGATCTTCTCCGCAGACATGGCCTTCCATAAAGAGCATGTCTGGGAGGTTCTCCAAAGACTCCACAAACACAGACTTTACGCAAAAGCATCAAAGTGTGAATTCCACACTGACTCTACTGAGTACTTCAGTTACCAACTGTCACCCTCCGGACTTACCATGTCTCCAGAGAAGGTTCAAACTATTCAGGATTTTCCCGAGCCTCGTAAAGTCAAGGACATTCAGTCCTTCCTTGGTTTCACAAACTTTTATTGTCGTTTTATCGATAACCTCTCCAACTCGTGTCGCTCCGCTTTCCGGAAGCTCAAGGAAGCCTTCATCTCCGCTCCGATATTGATACATTGGATGCCTGACGCTCTAATGATTGTAGAAACTGATGCCTTCGACTATGCCATCGCTGGCATTTTCTCTATCAAGTGCCCTGACAAAGAGATTTGTCCAGTTGTATTCTACTCTCAGATGCTATCTGCTCTGGAGCTCAATTACGACATTCACAACAAAGAGCTACTTGCCATTCATGAGTCCTTCCGGACCTCGCGACATTACCTTGAAGGCTCCACAGCTCTGGTTGATGTGGTCATTGACCACAAGAACCTGGAATATTTCGCTACTATGAAACTTCTGACTTGGCAGCAAGCCTGCTGGTCGGAGTTCCTCTCCCAATTTAACATGGTCATCTGCTTTCGCCCCGGACATCTTGGCATGAAACCTGATGCCCTCACTAATTCCAAAGAGGGGGATAAGGACTATGCTTGCATCAACCCTCACAACTTCCACCCTATGTTCACTCAGGAGCAACTCGCTGCGTTCCTACGAGTCACTTACCTCGCGGCTCTGGTACTCCAGGCCAGTATACTCTTCGATCAAGAGATCCTCCACAGTAACATCCTCTCCGCTCTCTCCTCCGACCATCTAACCTCCATCCACATATCCACCTCTGAGCCCTCTGATTCCCGATGGTCTATCAACACTGACTGCTTTCTCCACCTAGATGATAGAATCTATGTACTGAACTGCAATGACCTCCATCTCCAAGTCCTCTGGTACAAACATGACCATCTCCTCTCTAGACATTTTGGCCAGAACCAGATCTTGGAACTAATTCGACGCGAATATATGTACTTGGCCAGGTATCAGAACATTCATAAAGGACTATGTCTCATCCTGCACAACCTGTGCCTGCACAAAGGTTCTGAGACACAAACCATATGGACTGCTCAAGCAGCTCCTTATCCCAGAGAAGCCATGGAATTCCATCTCCATGGACTTTATTTAACAACTCCCCACATCCTTCAGATTGACCGCCATCCTAGTAGTTGTAGATCACCTATCCAAGCAGTACATTTTCATTCCAACGCACAATATGATTACATCTCCGGAGCTCGCCAAACTCTTTCTACTCCATGTCTTTCCCAAGCATGGAGTCCCCTTCCACATTACCTCCAATAGAGGTTCAGAGTTTGTCTCTCATTTCTTCCATTCGCTTGGTAAGGCCCTGGACATCTGCCTTCATTTTACCTCCGGTTATCATCCCGAAGGAGACAGTCAGACAGAACGAATGAACCAGCCACTGGAGCAGTACCTCCAAGTCTATTGTAATTACCAGCAAGACAACTGGTCCAAACTCCTGCCCCTAGCGGAATTTGCGTACAACAATGCTCTGAATGCTACTACCGGAGTTTCACCATTCTTTGCCAATAAGGGCTATCACCCCAACATCACTGTTCACCCTGAGCGTGACCTTACATCCAAGAGAGCTTGTGAATACTTCATCAAGCTCTATTCCCTCCATGCATTCCTCTGTGAGGAAATGGCTGCCACACAAAAGCGATACCAAGGATCTATGGATGTCAAGTGAACTCCGGCACCGGACTTCAAAGTCAGTGACCAGGTATTTGTTAAGGAAAAATACTTCTGCTCAACACAGCCCTTTAAGAAACTCTCTGAGAAGAACTTAAGGCCATACACAATCATTTCTCAGGTCGGATCCCTCTCCTTCACACTCCGCCTTCTGGATTTTATAAAGTTCATTCACCTTGTATTTCATGTCTCTCAACTGGAGCCCTCTATACCCAACAAATCCCAAACCGGGTACAACTCCCACCTCCTCTAGTAGAAGTTGACAGAGAACTGGAGTACAAGATCTCCGAGATACTCGACTCCAAGATAGATCGACGAAGGAAGAATTGCAAGTTACTGTATCTAGTGCGCTGGTCTGGATACAAAAGCACAGACAATAAGATCTTCTAGCTTTTAGCCATGGAGCTCGATCACACGTCTGAACTCGTCCATGACTACCATCTCCATTACCCAGACAAGCCCAGACCTCACTCTAATGCTTGACTTGCAAACTTGGTACATTTTTGCTTGATTATTCACAGAGGTGGCCTATACTATTCCATCAACTCATCTGAGTTGCATTCCCCTGCCACCACTGACCTGCACGAAACTAGTTTCATGCACGCACATAACAAAGCAATCGCTTGAGAAACAGAATTTCCACAGCTTCCTGTGGACAATTCCCTTTGATACCATAGGGAATGATAGCCCCTATCATGACCTATATACCCCTATTTTTCCAGATTTTTCCACCTACTGGTTATTAAGATATTCATTAATCTCTCTGGTTATACCCTTACACTTGCAAATATGTACATAGCATATTATTTCTTTGATTCCTCTTTATTTATCTGATTACTTAGCTAAGTGCCAGTGAGACGAAGTTATCATATGACCCCTAGCTACCATGTGACCTTGTCCCCATTAGTCTGTACAGCCCTGCACAGCATAGCCAGCCTCTTTGGCAGAGCATTCCAAATTTGGACTCCTGTGCTCAAAAGTGCTTTCCCTTAGTGTGCCTGGGTTTGATAGCTTGTGCCTGGCATTAGTAAGCGATTGTGCCTTAATTTATAAGCCACCAAGCCTTCTGATTGGCTAGCACAGCCTCCTATATTTATGTATATAAAGGGGAGCATTTTGGCCTACAGGGAGCATCTCATCTTCTACCTCAGATAATCTCATTTGATAAGAGATCCCCTGGGAAACCTAATAAGATCTAATAAGGCAGGGTACCCCAGAGCGAAGTAAATAGGAGTTTAGATCTACTACTAGGCTATTAGAATGTGTACCTAAATAAAAAACAAGTTCCTAAAACTATCCTTTAAAAAAAAACCCCTTTTTGGGCAACAAAAGGCATCTGGTCCCTATTAGTAAGCAACCTAAGCATCCTGTAGTACCAAATAAGGGCTACACTTCGCCTCTCTAAGCCAAACTTGCCTACTCCTTAGTTGACACAATAAAATTGAGTTATAACAACTCTTCTGAGTCTATTAAATGTACTGTCAAGTCAACTACCAACTATCTCCTAAGCAAACCTTTGCTAGGGCTCATTGGGACGACCTACCTACAGGACTCCTACCCCTATCTCACCTAGACTTACTATCCTAAGGGATTAGCCTAAGTCTACACTTTGACCTTTAATTGTAGCTCTTAGTACATAACAAGACTGTGTTTGCTATAACCGGCTGAGTGACTAAGCAATCTGACACAAGCCTCTGCTTACCTAAGCACCACTTCTGGACACAATATTCCCAGGAGTTCCCTACACACAAACCATTAAAATAGGTGAAACCTAGGCCAAGTTCCTAAATCGCCCACCTTTCATACTATCCAAGTACAAGTTTCCATGGCTACTAGGCAACCCATTGCCATTATCTTGAGCTCATTAGGTGCATAATACACCTAAGATCACCTTTACTAACCAGACCATTAGCTGAAACCATCTTTAACAACCAATCTGTAAACTTATGTGGAGGATTGGCGAACAAACCATGGCTCCTGGTACACTAGATTTTCCCTTTCTATTCGGAATCATATCCATTACCTCTAACTCTGCCAAGGGTACACTTCTTGTACTTTCCTTGAGTAAAGTGTTCTAGCCTGTGAAAACAAGACATGTTGTTTGAGGATCACCTATTTTTGGTTGGTTCTTCATTGTCTTGTCTAGAAAGAAGACACCACCCTCTCTTTCTCCAAACTCTCCAAGTCCTCTGCCACCTCCACTGCCACCACTGACTCTGTCCCATCTTTCTTGTATGTGGAAACCTCGGACTTTGAGTCCAAGACCCACCTGTGCAACTCCATCTCCTTGATTGAGATGAGCTCCTCCAGGAGCTAGTTCTGTCTGTCCAACCTCTTCAGGAACCAGTGCATCTAGTACCCAAACTCTGCAGATACCTGGAGCTATGCAGTTCCTACCGCCTCCAAACTCCCCTCTCCCTTGTCCAACTCCAACTCCTCCTTCTCTGACCTCACTTTCTTCTTCTTTCCCCCCAGCTACTCGCCCTCCATGCGCCTCTTCCTCTTGGCTCTGCCACTTGTCTTCTCTACCCTTTCCCGCTTGCACTTGCCTTTGGCCTCAATGCAGTTCGTGCATGAGGTAGACTTCCCAGGCCCAAGTTCGCACTCAAGCTTCTGGGACGTGCACTGCTTGCACTCCGCCAAGGGTTGCTGGACTTTCCCTTTGCACTTAGCAGAGCTCTGCTCTGCTCAAACCTTTTTGGCCTAGTCCTATGTTAGTGCACGACTATTAACAAGCAACGAGTACTTACTCATTTTTTGACCTTCACCTCGGCCTCCATGTGGTGTGCCTCCACCTTTGCCTCCACCTTTGCCTCTGCCTTCACCTCTGCCTTTGCCTCTGCCACTGCCTTTGCCTCTACCATCACCTTTGCCTCCTCCGCCACCTTATGCACTGCGTCCGCTTGGCGCACCTCCTCTGCCTTACATGCCTCCTCCACCTCATGTGCCTTCTTCTCCGCCCTCCTTTTTTGTCACCACTCGACATACTTCACATCACAGATGTCATCGTTGTCTTTGGCACACTCCACCAGGCGCTCATCAGACCAGTTCTGGATGTCCAGGGTGTCAGACATGATGTTAATGGGTGATAAAGTTAGGCTAGGGCACCCCAGACTTTATACAGTACCAAAAGGCAATCAACAAACTTTTGGACTCTGATTTCCTCACTCTGCATTGTCCCTCACTAAAGGCCTTCAGGGGTTCAGGCCTAGAAGGGGGATACTGTCATATCCTGTATTTCACCCAAGTTCAACTCCAGCCCTCTGGGCCCATTATCAAGAACTCTGCTGCATTCTCATGCAGGACTTGTCTCCAGACTCTGGACTTGTACTTAGTATTTTCTTTTTGTTTGTCTCTTGTTCTCTTATTTAGTACTAGCTCCATTTGTTACTTATCTCCATACCTGTGTCTTGCTTAGAGCACAGCTCCAGGTTCCTCTTATCCGGAGCACAGCTTCAGGATACTTACTCCCAACTCCCGTTCTCTTACCAATCCTTTATGACTCCGTTTACTAATCATTCTCGAATTTCATATATAAGCCTCTGATTTCACTCCTGTACTTCTTAATTTGAATATTAACTAGAATAACTCTCTTGACTTGCGCTTGAGTCTCGACGACTCTTCTCTGATACCTTCGCTTAATTTGATGTTTTTATATTTTAAATTTTACCTCCGATTTTTGTAAATTTGGGACTAAACTCTTGTAAGGGCGCACCACATATGGTGAAGCCAAGTTCCAAGTTTCCTAATCATCTCTGGCATTCTGGAGTTGATACCAGAGTTATGGTTCTAACATAAAGTGTGGACTCTTTGCCAAGGTCACAAGGTTCATATCATCAGTCATTTCACCATTGTCTCCAATACATATGACTAGTTCTTTCCTTATAGCTGCCTCTTCATTGACTCTTTCATGCAGCATTTCATCTTTTTTACTCACTCACTTCTTCATTCTGTGTGCACTTTGCTGCTGCACTTGCATGCTGTCTTCCACACCTGCATTTGTATTGTGTCATGGGGCTATATATGTACTGTTGTGTACAGCTCTTGCTTGCCATGTGTGGAATTGCCTGGTATCCACCAATATCATCTGCATGTGATCACCAGCTGTCCCTATCCTAATTATGTTGACTCCTTCCTCAGCTTGGTACCTGGCTCCGTCTTCAAATGGCATATCTGGTGGATCACACAAACCATCTGCTGATGCTATTGACTCAATGTATTTGCTGTGAGTCATGGTGATATCAGCAATCTCTTCATGGATCTGTCAATGTGCCATTTGGAGTTTATGAGGCTGTGTTACCCACCAAACAATATTGTACATTCTGATTACAAACATGTTAGCTCCAATAGTGGAGCATTTTTAAAATATCAACCATGTATGTATTGTTACAGTTGGTCCAGGTAGGGCCAAGCATAGCCTTAGTCTTTCATAGGGTCAAGGGTTCAACCTTTATTAAAGTTGAGTTCAAGGTTCAAAGAGTAAAGCATCCACTCAGAAGTAGGACGAGGACTTAGAGAACAGTTCAAGGAAGTAAAGCTAGGTGTATTCCTAAGAAGGTCTAACTTAGGGAATACATGGTAAAGACATTGGGTTTATATACAATCAGGAAGAAAGGATGACTAAGTGAATAGAAAGTCATAGAACATTATGAAACATTCAAGAAATAAGCCATGAGACAAAGATAAGAAAAGAAGTAAAATATGCATGGAACGTTATGGAACAAGGGAGAACATGATGAAACATTGCAGAGCATGGAAGAATATTTGTAAAGAAAAGTGGTCTTAGTAAAAGGAAGAAAGAAATTGTAACATTACCCACATACTAGAATCAAATCTGTGATGAAGATACCTTCAGAGATCAATGTACTCTCTGCTGGAAGAGCCAGTCATATTGGCTATGGCACCGTCGGAATAATCATCGTAATTGTCATACTCAGGGAATGGAGAGCAAAAACAAGGGGGAGAAATGGGAAGGATATGACAAGACCTACGCAAGGAGGTCAAAAAGTAGGAGCTGTGTGAAGAGGGGCAAGAGAAACCTTAAGAGGAGGGATGGGAGGAGCTGCCAGAAGAAGGAGGAGAGGGACAACAGAGGGAACAACTACTGAGATAATGGCCAAGGCTTTAGTAAAGACAGGAGGGACACTGGTAAACTGGACAGTTGAGATGGATATGGCCGAGTCATTGGCAAGAGAAGCATGTGAAACAACCTAAGGCTCTTGCTGAGGCTGCTTGCTCTTGAATACACTTGGTAGCTAACTTCTTGAGGACATAGTTTAGAGGAATCAACCCACATAAAGATAGGGAGAGGGGAGTGAGTTAGCCAGAGGAGCAGAAGGGAAAACTCCAAGGAGGGCAAGACTAGGGAGCCTTGACCATTGCTTGGGGGACTTTATATACTACATAAAGTATGTACATGTTGTGCATAGATCTATAGATAAGATGAGTCCCTGAACATGTGTGCAACACATGTATCAGTACAGCCATGGAATGGAAGCATAACATGAGGAAAAAGCATGGAAAGAAGCAAGAACATGAGGAAGGGGGATGTAAATAATAAAATGGAAGCATAACCCTGACCATGAAGGTGTGGCAGAGATCATAAATTAATGAAAGATCATAAATGAAGAAGCATGGGTGTGGCAGCACATGAAAAGCATGAGGAGGAGGCATGGATTAGAAATGGAAGAATAATATATGATCAGAAGAGAAGGCATAGCCATACCACAGGGTGAAGAGGTGAGGAGGTGAGGAGGTGAAGAGGTGAAGGAGTGAAGATGTGAAGGGCTGGAGGGGTATCCTGTGATATGGTAAAAAGGTGAAGAGGTGACATGGTGACATAGTGAAGAGGTGAAACATAGAAGGGTGGTCCAGACCATCCTAGAGATTAGATAGAGATTGCCAGCAATCAG
>JBBPRR010000540.1:0-20705 GCA_038093115.1 Hortiboletus flavorubellus
AGTGGGAGTTTTGAGCAAAGTGGAGGGAAGGATGGATGCTGAACAGTATGTGGTCATCTTGGGACAGGGGTTGCTAAAAAGCATGAAAGAATCTGGAATTCCAAAAGTCAGCATATCTTTCAACAAGATAATAACCCCAAGCATACCTTTAGGAGAGCTCAGGGATGATTTGAAGAACAAGATATCAAGCTTCTGGACTGGTCTGTACAATCTCCAGACCTTAACCCTGTTGAGCATTCTTGGAATCATCTCAAAAGGAGCCTTTCCTCCTATGAAAATGCCTCTAAAGGAGTCCATGAACTATGGGAGGGAGTAGTGGAAGAGTGGGGAAGAATTTCTATGGAACAGTGTCAAAAGTGGATAGAAAGCATGTCTAGAAGACTTGAAGCAGTTATCAAGGCAAAAGGGGCTCATACCAAGTACTAAATACCTAAATTATATAAAGTCAAAAAACTGTCCGAATGAGTTATCATTTTGAAATGGTTGCCACTTCATCAAGTCTCAACCAATCTCCTTGATTCTTGATGCTATAGAAGGCCAATGGGAAGTACTTTATTTCATACACTAACATAATGACAGTCCAGATTAGGATTGTTGCAGGATATTAGCTTTAGGTGAAAATGTGCAAACATGCAAACAGTTTTTTGAGCCACTGTAAGTACTAGGGTATGTGTCATCAAAGAACATGGAGGAAGGTAATAGAATGATGATGTAAGACGACACATCATCCACAGCAACAAGGGGAGAGATAAGAACTATGAGGCTGATACAAGAGAATTGGCCAAGGAGGTTATTGTCCAAAGAACAAGAAAGAAACCAATGGAAAGAATCAAAGGAGAACAAACATAAAATTGATTGGAGAAATAAGGAGTAAACTGCAATCCCATACCGTTTGAAAGTAACCTAGGAAAAGATGTATTTATTGTGGGAAGCAGAAAAGATAAAGGTGATGTGAAAGGAGAAAAACTGTAACATTACCCCCTTTGTACAATCGAACTCCAAGTTTGATAAAAATACCTTCAGGAAGATTCATTGTGAGGGTAGGAGGAAGGGCCGAAGAGAACAGTGGATTGTTCATAAGATAACACCTCAAATGGGCAGTCATCTGCCACATGCCTGTGTTGATTACAATGGCCGCATATTCATTCCAGGCAAAAGTAATGTCCATGTCCCCAGTGATGACAAAAGTCACATTGGGTGTGAAGACAAGAGGACTAAGGGTGACCAGGGGCAGACTGGTGACAGTATGGACAGGTGTAATCTGGACAATCTTCTTGATAATGGCTGAGACAATGACACCGAAAGCACTTGGAGAGGATGGAGGCAGGGTTGTGGGGGCGAATGGGCATGACACAAGTGGAAGAGGATAAGATACGACTACTGTCAGGAAGGTACTGATGTACAGCATCAACCACAGCTTGGTGTTGCGTCATCAAATCTTCAGGGACTTCCTCAATCATGGTAGGAAAAGAAGAGACGGATGAAGGAGTGAAAGATGAGATTCAAGTGATGAGAGCAGGAGGATGGGAAGGAACAGATATGGGAGTAGGAGGAGGAGAGTCGGCCACAGCTGGTAGTTGGGCCCATTCCAGGTAATGGTCTTGATCCTACATGGGTAGGGAGAGGTAAATGTAACAGAAGGTGGGATAGATGATGGAAGGGGAAAGACGTTTAACATATTGATGAAAACCATACAAGTGAAGAGTGGTTAAAACTTGCCAGGAAAGCACATCCAGGTGAAGGGGAAGGGAAAGGCCAAACTCAGCCAGGAGGTCACTTAAGGCCACTTGGAAGTGGTATTGTTGAGTGACAGAGACTTCATGGAAAAGATGAACCAATTCCTAGGTAACTGTGTCTTCCTCATATAAAGGAAGGGCCTCGACAGCATGGAGGAGGACAGGGCTTGTGAAGATGGTGGCATAAAACATATGGGTGGCGGAGATGGGTAATAAGATAGGTGAGATTTCCTGGAATGCAGTGGGGAGGTAGATACTGAAGAAGACGAGAGTGAAGAAAAAGCAACAGAGGACAAAAGAAAAGACATATTGGTTATTGAAGAAGATAAATTTGAAATGAAACATGTGCTGGGGGAGTACTTCATGAAAAGACGCCACTTTCCAGAAGAAAGAAGGGGAGAGAATAGAGACCTACAAAAGATTGTAAGTCCATTTATAAGAGGAAAGAATGTCAGGGGCATGGCGGAGATTAGTTTCAGATTCCCAGGTGTTTTCAGCTGAAGAGTATTTCATGCGGTCAGGTACAAGTGGCGATCTCATGTTCCTTTGTGAGAAACAATGTGATCCACTTTGTATTTTTCTTCGGAGTCAATTGGATCCAGTGGAGGTCAGGAAAAGGAAGGACGATGTGCTTCAGTTTGTCGGAAAGGAGATAAAGGGGATGCATGGAACATGTTATGAATTTTCCATGTGGATGGGAGGTAGAGTTGGTGAGTAAGGGGAGATAGGACCTGAGAGATCTCAAAAGGTCCATGATATTTGGGGGAAAGTTTTTGGGATGAATAACCCAGATAGAGATTAATGGCTTTGAGCCAAACTTTGTCACCAACCTTCCAAGGGGAAAACTTCCATGTGAAGTGAAGAGTCATGATCTGACAAGTGGACTCATGTGCGGCAAGGGCTTCTTCTTCTTTTTGAGCATTTTCCAGGGAGGAAAAACAATGTTCCAGAGCAGGAATAAATGTCTTTCCTAGGAAGGGATAGGCATGAGGTTTGTAATCATAGAGGAGGGAAAATGGAGAAGTCTTGGTAAAGCTATGTGGGATGGAGTTGTGAATAAATTTGGCAGAAGTAAGGAAGTGTGACCAGTCATGGGGATTGTTGGAGCAAAAAATATGGGGATACGTTTCAATTTCTTGATTGGTTTGTTCAGTTTGTCCATCAGTTTGTGAATGGTACATGGTGGAGAGGTGAACATCATATTTGAGGAGGCAAGCGAGTTCTCTGGAAAAAGCAGAGGTGAACTGGGGACCTCTATTTGAGATGATGGAGTCATGTAGGCCAAATTGTTTGAATATGAAATTAAAAAAGAGTTGTGCTACTCTCTTTGTATCAATAGTTTTGGAACAAGGGGCAAGAATTACCCCCTTCGTAAGGCTATGGTCAACCATGACCATCAAAGAATCATAATTCTAGGAGAGAGGAAGATCGGTGATAAGATCAACAGAGAGTTGGCAGAAGGGCAGATGAAAAGAGGAAGGAATAGGGAGGAGAGATGGTGTGGTCGGGTGTGTAAGGATCTTGTTTTGTTGACAAACGGAACAATCAGTGATAAAATAAGAAACAAAAGTAGAAAGACCAGGTCACCACGGGTCACATTCAATGATAGCTTTTGTACAAAAATGGCCCAAATGACCAGTAAGAGGGGGAGAATGAATTGAATGGAGGAGAGATGAGCGAGAGGCTGGTGGAACATACATACGACCTTTGAAAAAGAGATGGCCATTATTGAAAGTCCAATCAGAGAGAGAAGAATGAGGGAACAAAAGAGAACCATCGGCAAGATTGTCCAGAGCATGAAGAACCAGGGAATCAGAAAAAGAAGAGTTTTATATATGAGTAGCAAAAGAAATGTCTAGGGCATTGATAACAGTAGGATCTGGAAGGATAGGTGTGTTGGCATTATTGAGAGTGGTGTCAAGGTGATCCCAACAAGAAAGAGCATCAGCAGGGGCCATCTGAGTTCCAGGAAGGACCTTCCAAATAATGTTGAAGTCCTGAAGGAAAAGAGACCAATGTGCTTGACGATGAGAGAGTTTATGAGGGTCTTTCAAGTAGGAAAGATTCTTGTGGTCAGTGATGATGGTAATAGAGTGAGAAGTCCCCTGAACATATTGGCGCCATTTAAAGAGAGCAAGGATGACGGCAAGAAGTTCTTGATCATAAATATCATGATTGCACTCAGCGAGGGCAAAGGTACAAGAGAAGTAAGTGCAAGGATGAAGGTCACCATTGGAGGTCACCATTGGTGTCTGCTTGAAGAAGAACGGCACTTGCAGCTAGGAGAAATGCATTGGTTATGATAGAGAATGGTTAAGTGATGCCAGGTATGGCAAGGACAGGAGTGAAAGCAAAAGTGGATTTAAGAGAATCAAAGGCTTTCTATTGGAGGGAAGTCCAATTCCAAGGAATGTCTTTTTGGGTGAGGAGAGTTAATGAGGCAACAGTGTAGGAGAAGTTGGAGATGAATTTCCAATAGAAGTTGGCGAAACCAAGGAAAAAATGAACACCTTTGATGAAGATGAGAGATTTCTAGTCACAAATAGCAGATGTCTTGACCAGGTCCATTTGGACTAATCCTTAACCAATGATCATGCCAAGGAATTTGATGTGAGGGGCATCAAAAATACATTTTGCCAGCTTTAAGGAAAGTCTGTGTTCACAGAGATGAAGTAAGACTCGACAGGTGCATTTGTGATGGAGAGCTAGGTCACCATTGATGTGAATGCCAAGATCATCCATATAGATCTTGAACCATCGTTCAGCAATCATGTCGGCAAAGATATGGTTCATAACAGCTTGAAAGGTGGGGGGTGCATTGCAAAAACCAAAGAACATAACTGTTGGTTCAAAGAGTCTGAAAGATGTGATGAAGGTAGCCTTCCATTGGTTGGATTCTTTGATTTGGATGTTGTTATACCCCTATTGGATGTCAAACTTGGTAAATCAGGTAGAATCTTTTATATCATCAATGAGTTCGGGAGTGAAAGGAAGAGGGTAAGGATTGTGAATGATGTGAAAGTTGAGATATTGATAGTCTTGGCAAGGACATAGAAAGCTGTCTTTCTTGGGAACGAAGAAAAGTGGGGTGGCTTGAGGAGACTTTGAGGGAAGGATATGACCAGTTTTAAGGTGTTCATTAATGAAGGACTAACAGGCTTTCTGTTCTTTGAGGTTTAATGAGTATATCTTGGCAATCTTTGGGACAAAGAAGGATTTCAGGTCGATAGTGTGGTTAAAGGGACAGTGAGGAGGGAGTTGGTCATAAGTCTTCTCAGAGAAGACATTTTTGAAGTTGTGGTACCAAGAGGGGAGAGATATTTCGGCAGGTTTGTTCTCTTGGACCAGTTGGGTGGACAACATTACCTTGTTGGTGGTTTTGCCCTTCTGGGGGAGGTATTCACTAGGAGATACATCAACCCCATTGGAATATCTTTCCATAAAAAGGGTGGAGATTTCATGGTCAACATCTAGGTCAAGGAGTTAAAGAAAATAACGTTGAGGGAATTCCTCAATGGAGAAAGAGGGGAGGATATTATTCCAGAGGAAAATAATATGTGTAGACCAATTGATCTGAGGGTTTCATGAACATAGCCAAGACATGCTGAGTATGATTTGTTTCTGGCTAAGGGAGATGACCATTAACTCCATAGGTTCTGGTCGTTTTCCAATATGAACCAAAGATCAAGCCCGCCAAAGAATAGTGGCTTTCTTGTTTAGTGTGCCATTTACATTGTAGGCTTCTAGAGGTTCTGGAAGGCATTGCATGGGGTAATTCATATGGGAAAGGAGTCCGAGGTTGATGAAATTATTTCCAGTGGCTCCAGAATCAATGGGAGCAGTGGTAATGTTGATTTGTTTTCTGACTTGTAACTTCACAGAAAATTGAAGAGTATGTTTATTTCGAGGAGCTACAATTACATGATGGATGAGGTGGAAAGAGGACATTGAGGCAGCTTCCTGGTTCAAAAATCCTATTCTACATTCATAACAGAGACTTCTTTCTTGTTGGCTTCAGATTCATCGTAACACATCTGGAGAACTTGAAGAATCTTGCCCTCATCCTTTCTCTTAGTCTTAAGGGAATTAACAAAGACAGAGAGGACAGAAGGAGTTTTGACAGGAGGGGGATATGAGGTAGAGGGTGTGGTCTTGGTAGTATGGATGGTCTGGGGATGAGGGGATTGCAGGATAAAGTTCCTGGATTTGCATTGGGGAGGTGCTATATCTGGTGTTGCAACATTGGAAACATCTTTCCTCTTGGATGCATTTGGCTCGTTCCTGGGGAGTGAGTTTGAAAAGTGAGACAGTATTGATGTCCATGATATTGGAGTCTTGGGTGGAGGGTGAAGGTCACATGGGAGTGAAGGATTTGCATTTTCTGTGCATGAAATGTCTTGGCTTTCTTGATCCATTCTTTAATGGTGGTGGGAATGGTTGCCATAGAAAGGATCATGGTAGTGAGTTGTTGGTCTAATCCAAGAGAAAATTAATCAATGAGAGTAATGTTGTTGATAGTTCCAGCATGGGAGGAGAGGTTCTGGAAGTCAGTGATATATTTCTGAAAGCCATCATTAGTGACTCCATCAGGGTGACGGAAGGATTTCTGAGAGAGTTTCAAAAGTTCATGGTGGGCAGTGGCTTTGGTGTTGAAGGGAAAGAAGGTGGATTCAAAGTTTGCAGTGAATTTATCAAAGGTTAAATCCGCAGGGTCAGCAGTGGTGTCAGACATCTTGTCATACCACATTTCAGAGAAGGAAACACCATATCCTTGGCTCATTTTGTTCAAAGTAGTCATAATTCTCTGGGAGTTGAGGGTGTAAAGATCTTTATTGATTGTAAAGTTGCTATCCTATGTAAGCCGAGGCACGAGGTGACACAGGATGAAGTCTGCACAGGAGCTAAGTGAAGTGTTACATCTCCTTTCTCACTGTCACCTCGCTCGCCTGCACAGCACTTTGCTCATCTTCAGTCTTAGTCAACGCTTTCCACTCTATTGTAGCACTTAGTCTCCCTATCCACCATGGCCAATCCCCATCATGACTGCTGCCTGGATTACATGGAGCCTGAGTTTGAGAAAGCTTGTCTTATTTTTACCGTAGACAGTAAAACTGACCAAAAGGCTGCCACTTTACTCAGCAACATCTGGGACTTAAGCAACACCAAGGCGATTGAAACCTGGGAACATCAATGTGCTGAAGAGGCTCAGGCCTTACTCGAAAAAGAGGATTGGGTAGTGCAAGGCAAAGAGCAGTAGAGCCTGCTCCAAGAACAAAAGGAGAAACAAGCCAAGCAAGATGAGTGCAAAAAGTACAAGAACAAGTTTGCACCCATTCCCAACAGGCCACTCCCTTCCACCCCTCTGTTCCTTCCCTTGCAGCATGTGCTCACCAAGTTACAAAAAGGCAACTACGTCCCTCTTTACTTTTTCATTAACAAGGGGATCCGGGAGGCGGAAGATGATGGATCAGGGGATGAAGACCTGCTCATCCTTGTCCAGATGGACAAAGGTCCCACCTTCCAAACTGCCACCTCTGCCAAGGCCAAAAAGCATAAGGTTAAGGATGAGCACCTCTCCTAGGAGGAGTTTAGCCAATCCAACTACCACATGATTGCTGCAATGAAGCAGCAGGAATGGCCTGAAGAAAGGGTCAGCATGGTGCACAACTTCTAAATCGCCTTTAAAATGTATGCTTGGAGACATGACCCAAGTGAATGTCGCAAGAAAGCTTTGCTTCTCTATCAAGGTAGGGTGCGCAGAGACTGGCACAAGATGTTGGGTACCTCAGCCATATTCCATATCCTTCCCCTCAAGGAGGACTGTGTGAATAAACTCCACCAGGAGCTTTTAGACAATGCCTACATGGCCAAAATTGAGGCTGCTTCGATGGTGGGTACCCTTTCATCACCCCCATTGCCCAAATCTAATATTTGAGCTTTCCCCCTCTCCCCCCCTCCCTTCTTTCCCTTCCTCCTTTTTTTTTCCTTTCCCTTCCATATCCATCCCAGCTCTGTATGTGGGTGTCACTCCACCCATGCGGATTTCATCCGGGACGCAGGAATGGTGTGTTGACACCTTGCCCTCTTGCATCACACCTTATCCAATTGTCATATACCATGCCAGCCCCAAGCACACTCCAGCCCTCCGGGCACAACTCCGCTCCTTCAGGAGCGATCTCCGGTCTGTTCTCTATTAATATGTACCTCCGTTCCTCCGGACATTTGTATTCTGACTCATCCTCCCTGACTCCCTTACTTACGATACGCTTTGTTCCGTACATAGTTTAGTTCCGACTCTTAGATACCTCCGACCTGTGCTCACACAGCTCCGGTATTCGTTCTGCCAGAGCACAGCACCGGCTTTCTTATCTTCCGTCCTCCGTCTCAGTCATCCGCTTTACTAATACTGTACTTTCCCTCTGTATATAAACTCCTAGACACTCCATGTACAGTAGCTAGATTATCAACTTGGACAGACTCCTGTTCCTTCCGCTATCTCTGTTCTTCTCCGCTCCGAAATACAGGACAAGAACGACAGCAAGGGCGCAGCACATAAGCTGAAGCCAAAGTCCTATTCGTCCGCATGACTCCAGAGTTCTGGAGTTCCACCAGGAGTTGATCGGTCTCTAACAGAGACGGCCACCACGCATACCACAGTACGGACACCAAGCAGAACAAAACCACAAGGTGAAGACTGGGACAAGGTAGTGGGTGGCGTAAAGGATGCTGGGGAAGTGGTTAGCGACGAGGAACAGAGTTGAGTGCACGAGCACGTTGACGACAAAGATGGTCAGGTGGAGACGTCTGAAGATGAGACCATCACGACAACATCACACACACCCCAGAGCATGCCGCTCGAGGGGGAGCGTGCAGGTCAGATGAGTGGCAGCAGGGAGCTGACCGTGCACGAAACGGACTGGCCAATGAACACCAGTGCGACCACACGAAGTGCGTTGCGCATTCACCCAGACAGAGACGCCAAGTCAACAAACCTACCCAGATCATCAGAGGACCCTGGGGACGTGACGGGTGACGTTGAGCGTCATCCAGACGAGCCCACAGAGCCTCCTGACAAGGTTGAGTGCACAAGGGTGGGTGAGGCCGAGCAGAGTGCGTCGGGGACATCAAGAAGTGCCGAGGAGGGTGCGGGCAGCGACAACAATGACGAACATCGAGCTGGAAAGCCCGATGAACTGCCTACCAGGTTCCAAGTCGAACCGCAAGACCGCGGTGGCATCCAGGTCGAGCCAGGAAGCAAGACTGGCGAAGTCAAACACAACGGAAGCGTCGCACATCGAAGCGCGGATGCAGTGGACGACGGGGAGGCCGCAGAGGAAGCATCACAGGTCCTACAGGACGACAGGGAGAGTGCAAGGATGTACTGTATCGCGTCGATCGCGGGGGAAAGAGGAACTGCGAGTGCGCACGTGTGACTGACGAAAGCTGACGAAGAAAGTGATCAGCATAGTGAAACGGTCTACAGCGACATACCAGAGAAACTCCCAGAGCCTCCACCACTATGTCCCAGCCCAGCCGACCCATTCACACAAGAGAACAGACCCCCAAGCGTCGAGCTCAAGGGGGAGTGGCGAGTATCAACGAGCCCCGACGTCGAGCATACCGCAGCCGAGACAAACATGTTGGGAGTGTCGGGAGATGTTGAGGACACCGGGAACACGCCGAAGAAGCTGCAGGACGTGTCAGAACGCCTCAGCAAACGGTTAGAGCGCAGGTGTCAAGAAAACTCACTTGGAACAGCTTCAAACGAGCCAAAGTACTGGGCGACCACCACAGCACTCCAACATGCCCCAGAGGCGACAGGAGCGAGCGTGTCGATGAAACGAACGCGCCGTGTTGATATACAGGGCCAGGAGGCTATAGGGGGGAGAAGGTCGAGTCGAGCAGCGTCAAGGCTAATCCGGGCTGCGGAAAGGTTATCAACTGCGCTGAATACAATGGGATACACACCATGAAGGACGGGAGCGTGCGCGTCGCCGAAACGAACGCGCCACGCCAATACAAGGACCCAGGAGGGCCAGAGAGCGAGCAGGAGGCGTTGAGTGACGAAGAAGTTGATTGGGGCTGCCCAAAGGTTATTGATGGCGGCGGATACGATGGGAATGATGGCCAGACGGATGGCGCAACGAGAAAAGCACACTGTGACTCAAAACGAGTCAAAACAGACCCACTAGCTAATACCAAGGTGAGTCAGTGTCGACGTTACAAAAATGATACGACAGATGCACCTAGGCCGTCCGCACCACCTCCTGCTTATCCCAGGTCGCCCACCAACTATCTGGACTCACTGCGTCGCCAAGGACGAATCAAATCGCACCCTAGAGAAGTCAGTTGGACCCAAGCGAGGAAAACTGCTCACCACATCATTCGGGCGTATCGAGGCTGTATCGGGTGGATCGGACACACCAGAAAGGTTGTATATCAACTCAATATATTGTAGGATCAGCCGCACATCACGATATGTGAAGACGGTGACACTGGAGTCGATCGAGGCGAGTGCGCACACTTCGACAGCGCTACTCTGCAGCTGAGCTGCGACTTACCATATATGGATACCGCTCGAGTGCACCACGACTACCATCTACGGACACCAATATGGACAACATTACATTTGTTTTGAAGATACTTTTGGTATACTTTCATTACATTTCATCCTTCCTTTTGTTTGGACAAACACTTACAGCTAATAGTTAGCCCCTTGTGTTTGAGGGGGAGTGTTGGATTCTTTATTCCATGTTTGGTATTACCTGCTTACTTAAGCAGTACCTACATCGGACCATCTTTACCTTAGTTTTACTTCAGTGCCATACTGAGTATTCTACAGGTATACTTACCTACCATTCTAATATTATAGTGACTTACTGAGTATTCTACAACTTCTCCTGTAGGATCATACAGTGACTCCAGTGCGCGAAGCGCGCTGCAATCACCTGTGGGAATCTCGCTTAGCATTAGTCAGACGAAATTATGTACACTCTCCTAGCTACAAGTGGGTCCCTGGGTCATGTGATTTGGCCCAGTGGCCGTGGAGATATGGCCATTTTAAAATCACAGGTCCATTGTAACAGTTTATTCACTTTTGGTGGGTAAGGTGTGATTTTCATAAAATTAGCTGATATTTGGTAATGTTTGGTCACACAAACCTTGATCCATATATAAACATTATGTCTGAGTTTAAAAAAGTTCACACACCTATTAATTTCTAACTCCTATCATCATATAATTTCTCAACCCCACTAGAAAGATGCATGTATCTTTTTGAGATGACCTCAAAGATATTTAGTGGAATTTCAGTTGGGAGACTGTGCAGGCAATACCATAGCCACAAAATATTACATTTCTAGCCATTACTTCAGTTCCTGCAGGTGTCCTTGAGAGTATTTTCTTATTGAAAAATTATATCAGAAGAATTAAAACCACAATCCTATAGGATATGGGTGCTCATCCATCCTACCATCCATTTTGGCAACATATCAAATACCCTGGCAAATCATACACCTTCATACCATTACATATCTTCTCTTAAGCTTGATAGCTTTCTCTACCAATCTATTATTCAACCTCTCATATGACTTTTTTCATGCCCATCTGACCCTAGGTGATCAATTTTGATCCCATTGAACCCTCCTATCTTCTTTTAGTCCTCCACAATTCAGTCCCTGTGGACATGGGCAATGTTCAGAAAAGCTTTATGATACTTGATAAAGAGAAAAGGCTGTTTTATTTTTACTACAGCTTTTATGCCAGACTTTTTCAAGTGCTAGCAGATTGTATTGGAGGAGAGGGGTTGTTTGATGATATTGGCAAGTGACTTGATCACTTGGATGTCATTTTTTACCTTGAAAATGGTAATAAAATGAATAGAATGACAAATATTAGTTAGGAAAAGCTTGAATGGGCAGCCTCCAATGGACTTCTGGACTTTGAAACACTCTTTGAGGTAGTGTGTGGGTATGGTAAAGACATGTACATCAGTGGTAGAGGCATGGAGTAACCTGCATCAAGCATAAAGAGGATAATATTCCTTTGGATAGTAAAAAGAGATCTTATGATGATTGTGATTGGAAATTAATAAGTGTGTGAGCTTTTTTAAACTCAGACATAATGTTTATATATGGATCAAGGTTTGTGTGATCAAACATTACCAAATATCAGCTAATTTTATTAAGATCCCACCTTATCCACCAAAAGTGAATAAACTGTTATAATGGACCTGTCATTTTAAAATGGCCATATCTCCACAGCCACTGGGCCAAATCACATGACCCAGGGACCCGCTTGTAGCTAGGAGTGTGTACATAATTTCGTCCGACTAATGCCAAGCGAGATTCCCACAGGTGATTGCAGTGCACTTCGCGTGCTGATTTGGGGTTAGGTATTGTAACGGTTTTTGGAGTCACTGTATATACCACCCTGTGCCAACAGCTTTTCAATGGCTTGAATGTTCCCTGTGACTGTTGTAGAGACTGGTGCATCTCTACAGTCGTATCCCCCTTCTCAGACACTTTCTATCATCTTCCCGTTGCTCTAATATTATCTTCCGGACCTTCCCTACCTAGACCAGATGTTTCTGCCAAAGACCGGTGCATGAACTATTAGTCTGGATGCCTTGGTCTAACGTGGTCGACACGGACTTTCACATACGAGTCCATTTATGCCGGTCTGTTCCTTCCAATCTTATCTTATCAACCTTCCATATTATTCTGATCTCTTACTTATGTTCTTTGTACCGCTGAAGACTGATTGGGCCTTTCAGGCCCGACAGCTTCCCCTTTTAGATTTAACTTCTGTCATTTAGAGTTTTGATCTGTTTCATGCCTTTTTGTTTTATTTCTGTTTTCCCTTGACATATATTACTCTGTTGGTCGTAGTGTGATGTAGGAGCTGGAGGCTCTCTATGTCTGTATACAGACTTTTTCCCCCTTTTCAGCACCCTCTAGATTGTCAAACATGTCCAGTATCATTCCTGTCCTACCCCATGTCCATCCGAGTGGACCCGACCTTTATAAGTATGTTTCCGCTTTCCGTTCTGTCCTTTCCGGTTGTCTGTCCCAACCCAGGCATGGCCAATCAATGACTAACCCGACGTAACTAGTTCCATTCGTTTTCATATGTCATTTCTACTTCATTCTGTTTCCTTATTTGTACATCTGATCACTGGTGACACTTACTTCCGTCCAGATCGTTCTAGACCATTTTTACTTTGTTCCATTGAAGGGTCATTGTACGCAACTACAGGGTGACTCATACCTTTGTGCATGGTTTCTGTTTCTTTATACGTGACATTGTTACCCATGACAGTGAAGATTATTTTCTTCACAGCCTTTGATTGTGCCTTTCGTAGTTACCTTATATGTACTAAGTCTTGGGTGTTGCCCAGACTATAAAATCTGTACCCTTTGCAGGAATGCAGTACCTCCTTTCTGGCTTGATTTTACGCTTCTAAGTTCTTTCCCCGACCTTGTTCAAAACCTTGTCACCTTTTCCACTTGTATCTGGTCCTCGACCTTGACTGGAAACCCACTTCATCTGTCCGGATCTCCACATTTCGACCGGGTTCATCCGGATTTGTTTTCTCGTCCGCGGAAAAGTCTTCTCATACCTTTCTCACCTCTAACCTACCTCAGGCCCCTTGGGACGAGTCTTATCTCGCACCACCCTGTGTCTTTGCTAGTTTTTATCTAGCTTCTTTTGGGGTTTGACACATCCTACACTGACTATCTGTTTTACAGCGAGTCCCAGGTATGCCCAGACTATAAAGCCATGTACCTTAGAGTTAGAAAACACTTTTGGTTGGATTTATGAACTGCTCGAACCTCTTGTCACCACCGTACTGTCACCATCACCACCCACCGTCAACACTCACCATGAACTCAATGTTCCCCCATCATCTTCTGCCTCTTTCCGGACTCCTAGACTTCCCGCATTTCCCTCAGACATCTTCCGAACTAGCATCGGACTAGTCGAGTAAGTCCCCAGACTTTTATCTTTCACTCACCCGCTTTACAGAGTTCCTTTTGGGGCGAATATACTTGCTCTCCTACCCCCTTTTCTGACCTGGGAATAGTGGTTCCCACCTCCTAGTCTCCTTCAGGCCCCTTAACATCTTTATACCATCGAGTTATTCACATCCATCATGAATGTTGCCATGACAGGAGTCTTAATCACTGGTATTTGCTCAATGACTTCAGGATCTGGAATGCACGACTGAAACTGAGTGAAGTATGCTGGTCTATGGTAGCAAAGGTCGTGGAGGAACTTCCATGATATAAAACATTCACATTGGTGGAGCCCAGACACATCCTGAGTGTTGGGATGCACTGATAGGATATCCCTCCATATTCGTGTGGCATACCAGTTGGCATTGATGTGTGGATTGAGCCATGACTTTCACCACAGTTCATATAAGCATTTTAAGTTGTCATGAGTCACTCTGTGCTGCAAGGGAAAGAGCAAGCTGGATGTGAGGTGTTTGAGCATGTTGATGGACTTTTCCGCAGTTGGGACAGTTGTCTTCAAGCTAACATTGAAGTTATTATATGCATATGCAGGGAGAAGTGTCTGGCTGAGCCTTTGCAATGCCTGAAACAACTGTGCTGAGAGAGAATGAATTGTGTCATGTATGCCATCAACAGAGATGGAGAGTCCCATTCGTGCCATTGTCTCAATCACATTCTCTGGGATATGGGTGGAGTGAAGCAATAATCCAAGCATGCCTGGTAATCTGTTGGCCTTCTGATTAATGCTCTTTTTGAGTAATAACATGATAACTGCCTGGCTCTATCACATGATCGAATTACACACTCATTCAACTTGCTGATGGCAGTCAAACCCACCAATTTTACAGTTGCATGTCGACGACATGCAAGCTGTTCTAACCAGGAGATCTGATCTCCTCCAAATCGATTTGTGAGGTGATATCATTGATGTGGAAGCTTTCAATTGTTCAGAGCAGGCGTGAAGGGAGTTGAAGTGCCATTTTTCACTGCCAGTACCTAGTTCACGTAGTTCACATGCACACAAATCACCGAATGTTTCATTCACCCAATGGAGTACACTGGTCTTGGACGAACTATTGACAGCAAGCACAGTTACAATTCTGTAAGTTGCAAAGGTAGTTTCTATGAGAATGGGGTGATCCTGGAACATTGGTATATGTAGTAAGTACAGTGACGAGAAACTGTGGGAGGGAGATATTGCCAAAGAAGCTGTCAAGTATCTTGAGATATTGATCCATATCAGCTGCAGTAGTGACTGTGCAAGATGCTTCAATAATTGATGGCACCATATATTGTAATCCTAACCTAGGAATTTCTACATATTTTTAAACGTCCACTGTTGGTCTCTATTTGTTCGAATGACTGTTCCAATGTTTTCTTTCAGCCACTGTGGAGAGAGAGAGAGGATTAAGGTTGGACTGAGTTTGAATTTTGGTATTATTCAGCAGCGATAACCAATGTTACTAGGATGTCGCCTCTTTCTCTCTTCACAGTGGTGGAAAGGAGCCTGCCTAAGACTATCCTTTTGAGAGAAGCCTCTTTTTGGGCAACAAAAAGCATCTGGTCCCTATTAGTAAGCAACCTAAGCGTCCTGTAGTACTAAATAAGGACTACACTTTGCCTCTCTAAGCCAAACTTGCCTACTTCTTAGATAAGATAATAAGATTGAGTTATAATAACCCTTCTAAGTCTACTAAGTATACTATCAAGTTATCTATCACCCAGCAACTAAGTATCTTGCCCTCATTAGGACAACCTACCTATAAGACTCCTACCACTACCTCACCTAGAGTTACTATCCTAAGGGATTAGCCTAAGTCTACACTTTCAGCCTTTAGCTATAGCTCCTTAGTACACAACAAGACTGAGTTTGCTATAACTGGCTGAGTGTTTAAGCAACTTGACACAACTCTTTGCTTACCTAATCACCACTTCTGGATGCAATATTCCCAGAAGTTTCCTACACTCAAATCATTAGCATTAGGCAAAACCTAGGTCATGTTCCTAAATTGCCCACCTTTTGTACTATTCAAGTACAAGCTTCCACAGTTGCTAGACAACCTATTGCCCTTATCTTGAGCTCAATAGGTGTGTAATTCACCTAGGATCATCTTTACTAACCAGACCATAAGCTGAAATCATCTTTAACAACCAATCTGTAAATTTATGTGGAGGATTGGTGAACAAACCACAGCTCCTGATACACTAAATTTCCCCTTCCTACTTGGAATTATATCCATTATCCCTAACTCCACCAAGGGTAGACTTCTCATAGCTTATGTGCTGTGCCCTTGCTGTCGTTCGTGTCCTGTATTTTGGAACAAAGAGGAGCAGAGGAGATAGAAGGGAACAGGAGTCTGTCTTAGTTGATAATCAAGCTACTGTACATGGAGTATCTAGAAGTTTATATATGGAGGGGGAGTACAGTACATATTAGTAATGGATGATGGAGATGGAGGATAGGAGATCAAAAAGCTGGTGCTGTGCTCCAGTAGGACAAATGCTGGACCTATGCGAGCACAGGTCAGAGATATATATCTATGAATTGGAACTAAACTAAGTGCGAAACAAGGAATATCATAAGTAGCATATCAGAAAGGTTTAGTCAGAGGTACAGAAGGTCTGGAGGAATGAAGATACATAATTACAGAGAACAGACTGGGGGTCGCTCCTGAAGGAGCAGAGTTGTGCCCAGAGGGCTGGAGTGTGCTAGGGGTTAGCACAGTATATGACAGTCACTTGTACTAGCTTTGCTAATTACTTACCTCTGAACCTGTGTCTTGCTTAGAGTACAGCTCTGGCTTTCTCCTACCTAGAGCTGCACTCTGGGATACTTACTTCTGACTCCTATTCTTTTACCAATCACTTATGACTCTGTTTACTAATTCTTCTTGGACTTTGTATATAAGCTTTTGATTTCACTCATGTACTTCTTAGTTTAAATATTATCTAGAATAACTCTCTTGACCTCCACTTGAGTCTCAATGACTCTCCTTTGTGAAACACCAAGGCCTACCTGAGGCTGACAGGTGTTAAACTAATTAATCAGGTGGTCAAGTGCAGATGGGTTGATGGGAGAACTCCAGGAGAACAAGATTGAGGGGCCAGTCATAGTCTACCTGGGGGTTTATATACTATCTAGGGTTTGTACTACATAGATAGCTATGCATGTGAGTCATAGGTAAGTCATGGTGAGTCATAAGTGGGTCTGAATATAGCCTTGAGGCAATGCAAGGCTGTGATATGAGTCATAAAGAATCATAGTGAGTCAGAAATAAGCATAGCCATAAGGACATGAGGCATACATAGGCTGTGCACATGAGTCATAGATAAGAGATAAGGAAGTGACTCATAGATAAGTGATACAAAACAAGTGACATGAGGCATAACATGTGGTGTGGTGTGGCTGTGCAAGGCAGTGCATGGCTATACATGTCATGTAAAGGAGTGATGTGAGTATGGTCCCTAGGTGTCATGTGACCAGGTCATGTGTTGTCAGGAGACCAAATAGTCATGTGTTCATAGTTGAATGAGTGTAGAAGAATTCAAGTATGATAGGGGCTATTTAGCAAGATGCTTTGTAGAAAGCCAGGAAAAATAGGTAAAAATGAAAGAGAAATAGTAGCAAATACCAGTGGTTGTAACACTACCCCCCTCCTATAGGTCAACTTCCAGGCGATTAAAGGAGAGGCAATCCAGAGGGGACTTAATGGACGGGTGGTCGAAATTGGTAAAAGAGACAAGGAAATCTGGATAGATAAGGCAAATACCTTAAGAGGCATTGGGGTGAGAGGAGTGAAACTCAATAATAGTGTGCTGCACTTTAGATAAATTATGACCAGTGACAATCTGCTTGTTCTTTTAGACAAGTTTGTACTTTGATAAGGTTTTATTTTGTTTGCAACAATGTGTTTTGTATTTTGGATGTGAATGTGTCAGCAACTGGTGCTTTAATAGTTTGTTGCTCAAAACCCATTTTAGGAATGTAGGACCTGGTAATTTCAAAGGGTGATTTTTGTGTCAACACTTGCTTCTTTGAGTTATATAAGAATTGTATCATGAGGAGCCAGTCTGTCCATGAGTACTATTTTTCAGCAGTGAAGAGACATAAGTACTGCTGTAGATTATGATTCATGCATTCTGTTTGTCCATCTGTTTGAGGATGAAATGTAGTAGACAACTTTGGCTGGATACTGAGTCGTTTGCATAGATCCTTCATGACATGTGAAGCAAATTGCAGTCCTTGATCAGAGACAATGGATTGTGGTATATCATGGTTTTTTCAAACATTATGAAGGTATAAATGAGCTGTATCCATAGCTATGACTATTTTGTTACATGGAATGAATTCAACTTTTGTAAAAAATTGATTAATAATTATAAGAATAGAATCAAAGCTGTTGAAAAGGGGAAGATCTGTGGTAAAGTCTGTGGTGATATCTATCCAAGGCATATTAGGAATATTTAGCAGTAAGAGTTTGCCTGCTGGGGCAATGTTTGATCCTTTGAAGCATGCACACTTCACACAGCAAGATATGTAATCTTTAATGAGTGTTGGCAGTCCAGGCCAAGTATAGCTTCTTTGGATAAGATCTAATGTTTTGTCTATACTGGGATGTCCTGCAACCGGTGTGTTGTGATGGAGTCTAAGTATCTCCATGCAAAGATCTTGATCTTCAGGGATAAATACATATGTGTCTGTGAGCATCTTTCCATAATGTCCCATCATTTGATTTGAGAGCGATGTGATACGCCTTTGTAGCTTTACTATCTCCTACTCTTTTAACAGATGTGTGGCTTGTTTGATATGATCAAGTAGCAGCTCTGAATTGGTAGTCACAGTAACAATCGTCAAGATGACATGCTCAGGTGCAATTATGATCACACCCCTGTTATCATCATTGATACCAATAGCATGATCTTCTTGTTGAAATAAGATATTAGCCTTTCCCATTGTTGCTCCAGGCCCATGAAGCCATTTGTGATCAAACCTGCTCAAATAAAGAGATCACCAAGCTTGTTGATGATTAAGATCTTGTCGTTTCATAAACCATTGTAGATTTGCATGATCATTCCAGATTTCAAATGTGTGGTGAGCTCCTTCAAGGTAGTGACACCATTGTTCTAGATTGCAGATGACAGAAAGCATTTCTTTGTCTGCTACAGGATAGTTCCGTTCTTTTTTAGTCATGGAATACAAAGAGAATGCAATAGGATGTCATTTTCTGTTTTTTTTTTTTTTTTTTTTTTTTTTTTTTTTTTTCTATAGAGAGCACTACTCCTGTTGCATAATCAAATGCATCCATTTCCAGATGGATGTTACAGTTTTTCTCTTAATACATGGCATGTATCTCTTTAGTTTTTGTCGCACAACTCCTTTTGTCTTAGGACTCTTCCGAACCTACTATGAATTTGGTCTATTCTTTGTAAATCCGATAAACCCCACATTTGTTCTTTTTTGATCTTTCTTTTGTGTTTTTTCACATTCTTCGGACTACTCTCTCCTCAGCTGATTCTCTTATATCGGTCTTGTAGTTCCTCATTCTTCATTAGTCCTAGGTGATGCATCCCCCTTACCTAAGTATTCTCAACCTCCCACACAGTTCTCTGATGATGCGTCCCCTAGTATTTATATTAGACCGTCTGTACTTGTAGCTTCTTACACTCATTCTATACAATCTAGTGTATTCTTGTGTCCTCTCATCCGATTGACAGAGATCCTCGTCCTCAGCAGCCTTCGTCCTCGACCACTGTCCCTCGTAACTTTTGCATCCTTGATCTTTGTAACTTGCTTAGATGCAGAGTCTCTTTGTGAGTACCTCCTGAGAAGAATGAATCCTTCAAATATTCCTTTGTGTATGCTTTGTGTAACAAAAGAACGAGTGTATTCTTTTGTCCCTCCTTTCTAGGAGCAGGACACTCCCCACTAGCAAAATGTCTCACCAATCTGATTGAGCCCTTCGCCAACGCTACGGGCTATCTGACGACCACACTTCGGACATTGACGTCAACCCACAACCCACAGTAATTCCAGGATTCAGTACTCCTCAGCAATACAGAAACCTTCGTACCCCAGCCAACCCATTGACACCAGATTCCTCTGCCACCTCCATGTCTTGTGCTCCCACAGAATTAAAAGTGGCCCTCCCCGCTGACTTTTGGGGCAAACCAGCCAATGCCACATGATGGATCAAAGCCATGTGTGCGTACTTCACTATCAACAAAATCTTTACACCCTTGACTCCCAGAGAATTATTACCACTTTAAACAAAATGAGTCAAAAACATGGTGTTTCTTTCTCCGAAATGTGGTATGACAAGATGTCCGACATCACCACCAACCCTTTAGATCTTACCTTCGACAAGTTCACCAAAAACTTTGAATCCACCTTTTTTTCCTTCAACACCAAAGCCACCACTCACCATGAACTGTCTAAACTCACTCAGAAATCTTTCCGTTGCCCTAATGGAGTCATCGATGATGGCTTTCAGAAATATATCACTGATTTCCAAAACCTCTCCTCCCATGCAGGTATTACTAACAATGTCACCCTCATTGACCAGTTCTCCCTTGGACTGGATCAACAACTTGCCACTATGATCCTCTCCATGGCGACCCTTCCCACTATGGCAAAGGAATGGATTGAGAAAGCAAAGACGTTCCATGTACAGAAGATGCGAATCCTTGCCCTGAAGGGTGGCAGATCTTTCACTCCCATGTGACCCTCACCTTCTACCTGAGACCCCAATGCTATGGACATTGATATCGTCTCACTGTCCAAACTTATAGTGAGCAAAACCGTTGCAATACCTAACCTCAAACCGGAGCGCGAAGCGTCCTGCAATCACTTGTGGGAATTTCACTTTGCTTTGGTGGGAACAAATAAAGTACAAACCCTTAGCTACACCTTTGTCCCCAGGGTCATGTGATTTCGCTTACATACTGCAAAGAT
>JBBPRR010000541.1:0-20684 GCA_038093115.1 Hortiboletus flavorubellus
TTCTGGACTTGGAGGCCGGGATGGGGAGAAGCTTGGAGGAGCTGCAACACGGATCAGGCTTGGCACGTCGTTCGAAGGGGGGGTGGGGGGGTCGCAGAGATTCTCTTACGAATGTGAGGAAGCCAGAGTCGTAGTGAGGACCAACGCCTTGGTCGGTGAGCGACCCATCGTTGGCTGGATACTTGACAATCTAGAAGCGCGTCTCGGTTACCGGGTGCGGTGGGAACTTCTCCTCTGCATCCAAAAATCTCACCTTTCCTTTGTGCTGCATCAGCTCATCTCTATCGTAGAAGGTGTTAAACGCTTCCGACGGGAGACCGAGCGCTTCCGCGATCAAACTGATGAAGCGATAGCTGAGTTGCTGCACGTGTGCAAGGTAAGTCTCCATTGCATTTCGGAATCCCGGTATGAGCCGCTCATTGGGCCACTACATGGGAACCGGACCGCTGAGTCGTCAACTCGGATCGACCTCGTGTGGGGTGGTCACACACCTGGCAAGGTCCCCACAATCGCAAGTATTCAGGGGCGCCGGGTCGCCATTGGGTCTCGTGTGGCGTTCCGAAAGAAAAGATTTCACTGTAATCTATCTTGCCTTTCGTGACCTCCGTACCGAGCTTTGAATACCCGAAGAAGTGAGGGGAGTTGGCCATGAGAATCTCGTTCTTCGCCTCTTGTGGGAGATCGAAGAGACGGGGGATATACCTGATAAGATCGTCAATGACATTCTGTGGAACGGTGTGGTTCTTCAGGTAGAGAAAGCCAATGTTGATGAGTGCGTGTCTTAGCTGATCGATGAACCCGGGCTTACGAGCCTGGTCGTTGGCGAGGGCAAAGTCGAGGACTGGGACGCTGGAGAAGTTGGCAGCCATAGAAATACTGTGGCAGCGAGAGAGGCGGCGGCCGAGAAGACTCGGATATGCTCTGTTCAAGTTAGTTCATGGCTGCCAGTGGGACTTATCATATCATAATGATCATCGGGAGGTGTCGGGACTCGGACTCCTGATTGTTCCCGGCAAAATTTGAATTTACCTGGGTGCAATGTGTGGACATGGGACATAGGTAAGGACGACAAGTGTAGACAATGGTCTTGTGGTGTAAGGTCACTAAGGTACGTAGGACACAAACAAATGTCAGCCCAGCGTTATTGACTGCTGGTTCGATTGAGTGCATAGGCTGTCGTGAAATCGTGCCATGCAATTTAGAAATATTAGTGAATGAAAGACTCGGAATTGTCTGGTGTTTCTTTGGTAGGTCCTGATTGGCAAGGCAATTCAATCTGTAAATGTTGTACATCGGTATGCATAAGATCGTGAGGTATATGTTATCCACCTCCTCATTTCGCCGTCCAGATGCCCAAACACATGTCTCTTTAATACGCACCGAACTTTTCCGGAAGCCCAGACGGGAAATACTGCTTGAACAAGTCTGGATAGTGGCGTTCAGCGATGTCTGGGCGACTCCTGAACATGACACGCGCGTCAGTGTCGTCCATTAGATCCTCAGCCGCCGACGTGCAGCACATGGACTCACTTGACGCGACCGATCAAGACAACCCTACCCGAAGGCTCGCGATCGAATTCGGTAAGGTTGACGGCTATTGCGATATGGCATAGGATTCGAACAAGTAAGGGGATGCACGGAAGTAAGTGTCACGTACAATCTGTCGTGGCGGGATCACCCCTCAGTGTCTTGAGTTCCAGAATGTCTGCGGGGACTGTTTGTGCGTGCGTGTGTGATGAACGAGTCACTGGGGTTCACGCACGACGTGGAATATGGAAGGGGACGTACAGTCGAGCACTTGGTCGGGGAGACGCGTGTTCAGGCTGATGCTTTGGAAAAATGGTACAGAGTAGCGGGGCGTCGAGCCAACGGGGGGCGAGCGGACCCGATGAGAGGTGGCGCGTGCGAGACCGCGCGTCACGAATTCGAGAGCTGTGCCAACGTGTGTCAGCGACGGTCGACAACAGAGCTGAAGCGTCGCCAGCTTGCCCTTTCCAATGTTCACGACAAATGTTCCTGGAATGGGAGGTGCGTCAATCCATTCGCCGGAAAGGTTCTGGACTTGGAGGCCAGGGTGGGGAGAAGCTTGGAGGAGCTGCAACACGGATCAGGCTTGACACGTCATTCGAGGGGTCGCGGAGATCTCTTACGAATGTGAGGAAGCCAGAGTCATAGTGGGGACCGACGCCTTGGTCGATGAGCGACCCATCGTTGGGTGGGTACTTGACGACCTATAAGAGTGTCTCGGTACCGGGTGCGGTGAGAACCTCTAGCTCTCGTCCACATCCACATCTCACCTGTGTTCTGTGCTGCATCAACTCTTCTCTATCGTAGAATTTATCAAGCGCATCCGACGAAAGACCGAGCGCTTCCGCGAGTAAACTGATGAAGCGATAGCTGAGTTGTTGCACGTGCGCAAGGTAAGTCTCCATTGTACTTCGGAATCCCGGTATAAGCCGTTCGTCGGGCCACTAGAAATCAGATCGCTGAGTCGTCAGGTAGGCCGTCGACATCGTGAGGTGATCACACACCTGGCAAGGTCCCCATAATCGCAAATATTCTGGAGCGCCGGGTCTCCACTGGGTCTCATGTGGGGTTCCGAAACCAAACTGTTCCCTGTGATCTGGCTTGCCTTTCGTGAGCTCCGCACCGAGCTTTGAATACCCCAAGAAATGAGGGGAGTTGATCAGGGAAATCTTGTCTTTTGCCTCTTGCGGGAGATCGAAGAGACGGGGAATATACCCGATAAGATCGTCGATGACTTGCTGTGGAACAGTATGGTTCTCCAGGTAGAGAAAGCCGACATTGATGAGGGCATGTCTCAGCTGGTCGATGAACTCGGGCTTATGAGCCTGGTCATTGGCGAGGGAAAAGTTGAGGACTGGGACGCTGGAAAAGTTGGCAGCCATGGACATAAGCTTAGTACTTTGATAGAGGGAGAGAGCCAGTGGGTGCTCTGTTAGCTCATGGCTCATGATCGGGATCTTGATCGGAACTCTAATCATTCCCACAGAGAGGCCCTCCGGGCCTGGACCCCCGATGAGAGCGCAGTGTGTTCCTTGGATCAGTGACATTGAGTTCTTCGACGACAGGCGCCCTTCGCTATGGATGATGATTACACTTGCGCTTTCACATCGTTGACTAGTCTGAAGAGTAAGAAATACGATAAAGTGTCTCTCACGGCCCAGCCCCGGCCAGGAACGGGCTGAGCAGTCCCGGTCTCAACGGGTGGTTTCGTTGGGTGTCGAACAATGCGCAATGGTAGCAACGTCCATTGCAACTACACCACGTACACCCGTGGAAAGAAGAAGATGGTCCTAAGCAGATAACCCAAAATCAATCGAACCCCGGAGAACCGAGTCATGAGATGGGAGGGGTTCAGTGTCCGGACACAAGATGACAAGTTGGAATGGTCCTGCGGTGTAGGGTACAAACAAATGTCAGCCCAGCGTTTTTGGCTGCCGTGGTTCGATTGAACGCATGGAGTGAAGTCGTGCCATGTAATTCAGAAATATTAGATCCTGATTGGGAAGACGGTTCCTGTAATTGTTATACACCCATAGCAGAAGATCCCAAGTACATATCCTCATTTCGCCATCCAGATGCCCAAGCACAGGTCTTCTTAATAGGCACTGACCTGTTTCGGAAGCCCAGCTGGGAAATATTGCTTAAACAAGTCTGGGTAGTGGCGCTGGGCGACGTCGGGGTGGCTCCTAAACACGATACGTACGTCAGAGTCATACACCCGATGGTCCAAAACAGCTGCTGCAGACGCGCAGCACTTCGACTCACTTGACGCGGCCGATCAAGTTGACTCTACCCGAAGGCTCACGATCGAATTCGCTGAAATTGACGGCTGTCACGAATGGGGGCGGATGGGGTCAGACGCGTGGGCGCACAGCGGGTGCTCGGAGCCTAGAAGGGGGCACGGAAGGAAGTGCAACGTACAATCTGTCGTGGCGGGGTCACCTCTCAGTTCCTTGAACTTCAGAATGTCTGTCGGAACTGTTTGTTCGCGTGCGCGATGAACAAGTCAACGTTCATGTACGGCACGGCAGGGGAGGGGGACGTACAGTCAAGCACTTGGTCGGGGAGGCGTACATTCAGGCCAATATTTTGGAAAAAAGGCACAGAGTAGCGGGGCGTCGAGCCGATGGGGGGAGAGAGCACCCGGTGAGAGGTGGCGCGTGCGAGACCACGCGTCACGAATTCGAGGGCTGTTGACGAGTGTGTCAGCGGGGTCGACAACGGAGCTAAGGCGTCGTCACTTGCCCTTTCCAATGTTCACGACAAATGTTCCTGGAATGGGAGGTGCGTCGATCCATTCACCGGAAATGTTCTGGACTTGGAGGCCAGGGTGGGGAGAAGCTTGGAGGAGCTGCAATATGGATCGGGCTTGACACGCTATTTGAGAGGCCGCGGAGATCTCTTACGAATGTGAGGAAGCCAGCGTCGTAGTGAGGACCGACGCCTTGGTCGGTGAGCGACCCATCGTTGGCTGGATACTTGACGACCTAGAAGCGCGTCTCAGTACCAGGGTGGTGGGAACTTCTCTTCTGCATCCAAATCTCACCTTTCCTCTGTGCTGCATCAGCTCATCTCTATCGTAGAATTTGCTAAGCGCATCCGATGGGAGACCGAACGCCTCCGCGAGTAAACTGATGAAGCGATAGCTGAGTTGCTGCACGTGTGCAAGGTAAGTCTCCATTGTATTTCGGAATCCCGGTATAAGCTGTTCATCAGGCCACTAGAAACAGGACCGCTGAGTCGTCAACTCGGATCGTCGACCTCGCGGAGTGATCACACACCTGGCAAGGTCCCCACAATCGCAAGTATTCTGGAGCGCCGGGTCTCCATTGGGTCTTATGTGGGGTTGCGAAATCAAACTGCTCCCTGTAATCTGTCTTCCCTCTCGTGAACTCTGTACCAAGCTTCGAATACCCCAAGAAATGAGGGGAATTAGCCATGAGAATCTTGTTCTTTGCCTCTTGCGGCAGATCGAAGAGACGGGGGATATACCCAGTAAGATCGTCGATGACTTTCTGTGGGACGGTGTGGTTCTTCAGGTAGAGAAAGCCGACATTGATTAGGGCATGTCTCAGCTGGTCGATGAACTCGGGCTTATGAGCCTGGTCGTTGGTGAGGGCAAAGTCGAGGACTGGGACGCTAGAGAAATTGGCAGCCATGGAAATACTTTTGATAGAGAGAGACGGCGGCAGAGAGGATATGATCTGTCAGCTCATCATCATTAATGATGCCATGATCGGGAAGTATCGCGAAGCTATTGTCAGCAACACCCTATCGCAGTTTGTTCCGAGCGCACGTGATGGCACTACAACTTCTGCACGATACGCTTATCAGCGAGGAACAAGTAAAAACCAGAGGGAGACGAGCCTGATGGTTTCTTTTCATGAAATGATCAGCGCAAATGCCGTTTGCATTCGCGTTGCGACAACTGCGACACCGCAAACGTGGAAAGCGAGTGAAGGCGTACTCCGAATCCTCTAAGGGCCGAGCTACGAGCTCTGGTATCAAACTGAACGGGGATGTCATATCCGCTGCTAGCAATCTGACATCGAGAAACGGGATATAAAGCCATGGACCGTGATAGAAATGTGGTGATGGTCCACTTCATTGCCGCTACCCGGAATGGCAGTTGTAAACGCTTGACTTACTTGTTCCGGCTTGGTGTCATATTTTTGTGCACCTGTTTCGCATGTTGTCTGGCGTTTCCTTCGGTTCAAGTGCAAGACCCTCACACCTGCGGTCTCCAGTGCCGCTCGACCCGAATTCACCCACATCCACCGTTTTTGCAGGTCTGGACGACGAACTGCGTGATGCCCGCCGCGTGCTTTCTCAAGGCCAAGAAGAAGACCTCCGATATGCCCTCGACCGCGTCCTCGACAAAGTGGAAGAGCTCGTGAGCCCACATCCAACTTCATCCTACCCCAACGACTTCTCAATCGATCCCCGATCTGTTCCCGCTTTGTAGTCTTCCCTTCTCAAGACAGCACTCAAGACCCAGACGGAACTAGAGACACAGTTGAATCTCGCGAAGTCGAACCTTCAACTTGTTATTTCCAACAATGAGATGCTCGAAGAGGCTCTGAAGCGGGAGACACCATACAGTGCAAGGGATGTCGGTTGGCGTCGCTCCGGGAGTGCCCGCGATGTTCAGAACCACACTACAGGAAAGAAATCTGAAGAGCGCCCTCGAAGCCTGGATTATGGCCCTTTGAATGAATCGGGGACACCTGCGGTTCCGTCCAGTACGGCCGCGGTCCTCGTTAATGGTGCCCAACCTTCCGCTTCGATGGACTCGACTCCACAAGCGACAATGCCGATGACGAGCCAGGAAGGCCGTTTCTTTAGATTTCGATTCAGTAGCGGTGAGTCAGGTACAGACACCTCCACTCTCTAGCTGTCACTCATTCGCGGGCAGGTAGTACTCGAGCTCCCGCCGTCTCCCCGCATCCTGCACATCTCACTTCACCTTCACTTTCGTCCTTGGTACCAAACGCACGAGAGAAGGAGATTGAAGAGTTGCAAGAACAACTCGAACGTGAACGTGAGGCTCACAAAGTCGCGGATGCCGCCAAGGCTGCGCTGGAGGCGGAGCTTGAGTCACTGTCACAAGCATTGTTTGAAGAGGTAGAAGCTTCTTCTCTGACAATTCTCGTTCGTCTGAACATTCCGCAGGCAAACAAGATGGTTGCTACCGAGCGCATGAAAAGAGCCGAGACTGAAGAGGAGCTGAATCAAACGCGCTTGGAGAAAGATGCGCTGCATCAGGCGCTCAAACTCATCGAAGGAGAGAACGGACGATTACGCAGCGCAAATGCTCCGCCCGACGCCCCTTTGGGTCGGACCGATCTGTCGGGCATGCCACCCCACTTGTCTGTAATTACACCTTTGCAGAGTCCAAACCCACCGTCGCCTCAGCCTCTAGCTGACCCACCGGCTGGAAAGGTTACCCCCCCTCCCGCACCTTTGTATGAGATTCCCGGCCACCTTGTCGGTGTTATGCTCGAGCCTGCATGCAAACCACCAGCTGGACAGCACCGAAAAACTGCGTCAATGGAGAAATTGGGAACTGCTGATTTACCCGTCAGCTCCTTCAATGGAACACTGGCAGCAATTGTAACTTCGCCTTCTGTGCCATTAATGCCTGATGAGCCATCGCCATGGATGTAGCATCGTAGCCACTGCCCTTTGGTTCGTCTTACTGGCACTGGCTATACGAGTTATCTTTGATCTGATCCACACGCAGTCTGACAATTAGTACATACTGGTAATGTAGTACAGTAGAGACATCTATATACATGCATCATATCGCTACTTTATGACTCACTCGACGATTGTTTGGCTGTCGGTGATTCGCACCAATGTCAGCTGTTCGGTCAAGTGTACAGCGTCGTCCAGCCGCACCACCAACTCCAACATTGCAACCAAAACCCCAAATCTCCCTTGAAGAATGGGAAACTAAAGCACCCCTGAGCGACCTCGCTCTCAAGAGTGTGGCTGCAATCAAAACGGCAAGTGAAAAGTCACCCCTTCCTCTGAAGGTGAGTTGGGTCGAATTGTCGGTGTGCGAGACGACATGTCTCAGGTTCAAAAAGGATGCCGTCGAGGACGACGCCTCACACCCACCTACCCCCAGTCTACGCGCGACGACCAAACTCGGGTCAGGTTCCCGACCTTCCACTCCCGTTCCTACATTCACTCGTTCACTCCCTTCCCATGCCCTGGATCCTAAAGTGCCCATACAAACGCCTCAGCAGTTTTATGATTGGTTCGCACAAGTCGATCGCTCGGTCGCGCATAGCCAAGAGGCTCATTTCAGGGCGCATGTGGCCGCGGTAGCGGAACATCTGAGTACAGCAGACATGTTACTTGAACGACTTGACGAGGTGGAGAAGGAGGTGGATAGCATGCTTGAAGAGTGGAGGAGCGTTGAGGAAGGCGGTAGGAGCTTGAAGGATGCTTGCGAACGGCTACTCGAAGACAGGGTCAGTTGCTCTGCATTACTCAGGTCGTCTGTTCACTGACGTACTCCCCCATCGGCCTCAGGACAAGTTGCTTGGCCTCACAGACGAGATTGATACCCGACTGGAGTACTTCCAGGAACTCGAACACGCGACTCGGATGTTGAATCACCCTGGAGAATCACTTGTCCTACAGACCGATTTCTTGTATATGGTCGAACGTGTCGACATATGCATTGAATATTTAAAGGCTCACGTGCGTTCTTTCACGAGTCGCACCACATTGATGTGCCGGTACTGAGGGCATCGTATCTAGCGATATTACAAGGAAGCAGAAGTCTACCTACTGCGCTTCCAGCAATGCATGACACGCGCCATGACACTCATCAAGATGTTTTTTGTCGGCTCCCTCAGAGCCCTTACAGCAGACGTATCAAAGCGTTTGTCTGAGAAGGTAACCCGGTTGCATTTTGTCCTGAATATTTCCCACTTAACCCCAAGTAGGATGTATCTACCACAGCACAGATGCATCTCTTGTATACCAGATTTCGGAGTGTTACGCCTCAACTGGCACCTCTTCTCAACGAGCTCGAGCGGAGAGCGACTGCGCACCCTGAGGAACTCTCCGCTCTCTTATCGGAATGCCACTCAGCCTACTTCAGTGCACGCAAAACTCTCTTGGTTGGACGTTTGGTGGAAGAAATACGAGGGTTGGATCCAACGCACACCGAGCTCGTGGAACTTGTGAATACTCACCCTCCATCTGAAGGCATTGACATTAATTTTTGCTTGCAGACAAACGCGGGATGCTCCTATTTAAAGCAACTTTGTATGGACGAGTTTAATCTCTTTCGTGAGTTTTTCGATTCTGGTAAGGATCAGCTATAGTAAGTTGTATCATTTTCTACACCCATCACCCTTGATTCAGAGCCGGCGTTTGTAGCCCGTACCTAGAAACCCTCTGTGATTACCTCTACGATGATCTGCGGCCTCGTATTCTTCATGAGACTCGACTCACTACGCTTTGCGAAGTTTGTACTGTCCTTCAAGCCCTCATGGTTCTCGATGTCGTTGAGCTCCCTGAAGAGCCCCTCGACGAGCTTAGCGTGGACCTCGATCATCCGAAGCCGAGAGGCCTGGGAAGACTCCATATCAGCCACCTACTACAAATGGTTCTTCAGGACGCTCAGACAAGACTGTTCTTCAAGGCTCAAAGCTTGATTCAGGCTGAGATTAGGTACTACATCCCTCAGCCAGAAGATCTGGCATACCCAGGTATACTCGTAGGTTTGTTGTTCGAGACTCCTTACTTCCGTGGATCAGGGGACGCTCATGGACCACCGTAGCTGTAAGAAAACCTATTTCTCAGTTTGACATCAGGGAGAAGGAAAGTGTTAGTCGACTGTTCCAACTTTCTTCCTTGGACAAGCAGGAGACGTGGTATCCAACCTTGCAAAAAACGGTTTGGGTGCTATCCCAACTACACGACTTCGTCAAGGTAATATTTTAGTGCACTCTCCGACTTCCGTGATTCACGTACATTACAGCCTGCGATATTTGAAGACATTGCTCAGGAAGCCGTGAGCCTGTGTCGACAGTCGCTTGTATCGTCGAGTACCATCATAGGGCAACGCAACGCTCCTACAAGCATACTCGATGGAGAACTCTTTCTTGTTCGACATCTCCTGATCTTGAAAGAAGTCGCGAACAACCTGGACTTGGCTGGGAGAGATACCCCACGAGAAACGGGTCAGGGTGGCGTGACCGGTGATCACTTGCTCAATTATTCCTCGGAGCGTTACTGATGGGACACGCACAGACGCATTGGCCTCCATTTTCAACAGGACAACTGCATTGCTTCCCGACGCACTCTTTGCATCCCTCGGCATGCCACGCGGATACGAGAGCATGACGGATGCGAGACATGTAAGTTGCAGCTGATTCCATCTGGAAGTTCTTCTAGTTGCTATTTTCCATTTCTCAGGAAATCGATCAAGACCTCAAACGTGCTTGTCAAAACATCATCTCACTCTGCGCCAAGGGTCCGTGCGAACCTCTGCAAGAATGGGTGGACCGTGTGCGAGCCTTCAACACTTCCCGTACGGTGACGTCACCGACGAATCCACCGGGACCAGTTCCGTTGCTCACCGAACAAAGTTGGGCACACCAATCTGCGGCTGAGGAATTGCATACGAAGTTTGTTGAATCGTGTGAACGCGATCTCAGAGCAGCGGTAACGAAGCTCCGGTTATACTTGGAGGATAATCGGACGGTGTCGGTATTGCTCACGCATGTGGAAGAAGCAGTTGTAAACGGGTATATGGGGTATAGGGAGGTTGTGTGGAACATGTATGCGGGAGCTTTGAAAGGGGTTGTGTACTCGGAGGAAAGCTTGAAGGAGAGGTTGCGTGTCATTTGTGCTGAATAACATCTTTCGTGGAGTTCGGCGGTAGTGATGGCATTACATTGCGGTAATCATGACTGTTTTCTCGAGTACTACCATGTCATCCATGATCAGGGTGATCAAGCTACCAGCCGGGCTCTTGGTTAATCGACCGACACAGCCGGCGACCGTGAACTGGCGGGGGAAGGTCAAGAAAACTCTACCTCCAAAGGGAACAGATGTTATTGTACGGGTCACGATCCTGGCCATGACTTGAACTTCATACCGAAAGTTATCCTATAGCACCCCCTCACTAGTGCCCTTGTTGAAAAACATAGCACCACTGTCCGTCAGTCGATATTGCAATGCCGCCGAACGGGTGATCAGTGGATATGAAGGTTTGCTCTCCACAGGACCCAGGTGGAGGCAGAGCTATATGGTGTATGTTTGGCTTCGGTCGCGCAGACGAGGTTCAAAGGCCCTCACTCACCTCACCACTCACTGCACCACTGCGGCCGCTTGATAGAGGTCTTACCTCCACATGGTAGGAACACAGTTGCAGAAGGTGTTGGAACAGAGGGTCAGGCTCTGACCGATTGAGGATATGATGTCGTATCAAGAGGGTCGCAGACTCCTAACAGGCAGGCGTGTCTCGATTAGTATGCTTACGACGATAGAGTATGCCCTACCTTCAGACACAATGCTCGTAGTGCACGACAAAGTCGAGATAATTCGAGAACGGAATATCCAAGCCATTCAAGGGTTGCGATGTCGTCCAAGATGACAAGATTGTTTGAATTGTCATTCTGCAGCTCCGTGGAGACGAGGTCGAAAATGCGCTTCAACCTTGAGTCTCTAGGGCTCACGTCAGGAACGTCAGATTCAGATTCTTCAGATTCAGACTCCTCGAGGTGCGAGTAGACATCAATGAATTTGAACCTCGCGTTTTGCGAGATGTTCAAGCCCTAAGTTAGCGATGTCCTCAATATATGATAGAGTAGATCATACTCTATACGCACTGACTTGGACGCCACTGATCTTATTCGTTCACTGTCCTCGGAGACGGAAAGAAAGAGACACTGGGACCGCCTTAAATCTTTTAGGCACAGATTCAGAAATTTGTGGATCAAAAAATCTGCAGGAGCCTGGAGTTCGTCAGTGATCAATACAAGTCCAACGTGAGAGGCGAGGCCCGGAGGCGGAAATGATTGCATGGTACTTGAACGGCAGATCCGAGAGGAACCTGATCTACTAGTAGCTCGAGCCGTTCAAGTTATAGGAAATTCGGAATTGTTGTCTGGGCTTCCAAACGTGCGTGACACCGTCTCATTCCCATCGGCGACCCCGACTCCGATCACAGCATGTCGGAGATGGAAAAGAGGGTAGGGAGCGTCATCTTTGACGAGGAGGGTGCGTACTATGGAGCGAGTTCCAGGAGTCTTCGTTGGTAAGGATCGTTTCGCAGTGGTAGTCTAAAATGGATTCAGTGCCAAGTGCTGATATCGATGGAGTCTGAGGGGGGAATTTGATCAGGGGCGATCACCGTACTGTGACAGTCTGTGACCCACGTTGCAATGCTAACGAGAACGCTGACAGATATGATATCAATAAGGTAGATATTAGCCTGCGAGCACAGACGGAACACCGAGGCGGCCGGGCAGTCTCGGAACCAGCATAAAATCTTGAGAGTTATGTGTGAGCTCGGGTTATGAGCCCGCTGTGCGGGAACTGCACGTCATATAAATTCCTCTGCTCGATACTACGCTCAAGATATGCGGCTGCGAAGAGCTCGCACATCACTTTCAACATAAAAGATATACCCTTCCATTTCTAAGCTATCAATCGTGGTGCCTGGTCTAAGTACAGCTCTGCGCCACTTGCCTCCTCATCGTGGGCGCTGGTGGCGTTGATGTGATCGGAACGAAATAGAAGAACTTTCCAAGTACCTCGAGGCCACTCGTCCGTTTAAAGCAAATTAAATGGCACTGCCGGATGTTGTTACTTTTCCGGATCGCCTGACAAAACGGTCATTGTGTCCAAGCTTATATGTACAATATTTTTGGGACTCTAGCTTAGCCCTCGACGAGTGCATTCCAATGACTGGCAGAAAGACATAGCTTAAGTTTGCAACGGGAACGAAGGACAGAAATGCAGAGAAGAGGGGGCACGAATGCCTGCTACTGGATCCTTACGAATCATGAAAGCCGTGCAGTACCTAAAAAGTGTATCCAGCAACGAGATATGCAATAATGGGGAGATAGATCTACTAGAGGCACAGCCAGAAAGATCATTGACTGACTCGGAGTCGGTGTATATTTTCTGCACAAACCGTGACGATGAAACGTACGCCCGTCCATCTTCAATGATCTACGCGATCTGCACCTTATCGCGAAGAGTTGTTGGCTCTGCCAAATTCAATCCATTTGACCGTCTTCAGAGCGCCACGACTATTGGAGAGCATTTGATCCAGGTCTATTATATCTTCGCACTGGCGAGTGAAGATCAATCGAATCACTGCTCTCGCAAACGGTTGCTTTCAAGGCAATCGCCGCAACGGACTGGCCCGGGATCCCTAACACTTGTATATTACTATTTCACTGGGTTTGCAATGCCTTCAATGTCACATGTCCATATCGTGGCTAACTCCCATTGACATGATGGCCTCACTCTGCACGAGGTGTACCTCAATTTGTGTCGTTCTGGGCTCTTGACATCATGATCTAGATAACCCTAATGCCACCTTGGCCGTGCCAAGAGGATATCAAGGATGGCCAATTCTGCTAGGCACCTCGGCCCGAGTATGGGCATAAAGGGATCGCCGAGGAGAGTCAGGGTTCCAATCACTGAATTGCCAGGTAGAGGTGCGGTGTTGAGTCGACCCAGGCCGTGGTGACCCAAGTGCACTTGGCAGTGATATGGATCTCTTTTGACGTAAATGTAGATACGTAACCCCGTGGCACCAGCAACCTGAGGATTCCGAGTCGCCACGCATCAATGGTCCAGTTATACATAACCTCTTCAAGTTGCCCGACTCACAGGACCTCCCACCTGCTCTGCTCCCCTCTCACTTGACTCTTTTACTGGTCTTCCGTTGGCAGCCAGGCATTACTGCCAGTGTCTCTTTTACGTGCCATGTCTTCCGATCAGGCCGAATTGGAATCTATCCTGACAACAGACTACTTACCTGGTGTGGTTGCTCACAACTCCAGTCAAATAAAGTTAATATTTACACCAACACAGTCATAATAATCGCTGTTGTCGTATATGATTACAGTGAGTGCTATCTAGTGCATGTTAATGATCCTTCTCGACCATTGCAATTCCGTCACCGGCTCTCTAGTCATCACATTTTCGAGAGAGGTATTTTATTTCGCTTCCTGACTTTTGGAGTCGTTCGATGGCTGATGATCGCAAAGATAGACTATGTCTGGGTAAGAGACGATCAGCAGTCATGTTCCACGTCACCGACAGTACCTAGCACAGGCCCTGGACTCGGGTCTCTACACTCTTCGTTATCGTATGTATATGGCTTCATGAAACACCATTACATGCTTTCGGACTGATCGTTCCGACAGATTCGTTACACCGGTCTTTGTTGGGCTGTGTAGGTCTATCTATGGCTACTAGTATGACGACTTATTGGTAACTCCGAATCCATGCTCAAGCACACTTGCACTCGGTATGTTCAACATTACTGACTATTGATTGAATTGACCAAGCGATACAATTGCAGCTGGTAGTAGTCTCGTACCCGGCCCTGTCATAGTCAGGTTTCCTGTTCTAAGTATAATCCATTACTAATGATCATGCTCTGTTAGGCGTGCGTCTTCATCTCGAGAGCGATGTGTTGTTAACAGTTAAATAGGTGTAAGTACACCTTTTAAACCCCTCTGCACCGGGATGAGATCTGGATACAACTTCAAAGGTACTGCGGTATTTGTGGTAGGTGATTGGGGGTATATATTGTTCCTCGCTGCTGCCGATCGTGAGTTGGCATGCTCCCCAGCTTATTCCCCTTTATTGACTCGTTTAACAGTAGTGATGATCCTACGTGTTTATGCAATGTGGAATCAATCCAAGAAAATACTCGCTTTTCTCTTGTTCATTTATACGCCGGAAATCGTCTTCTCCATTGTCTGGGAATGTATCTACAACAATACGAACGGAGCCGTCTCAGGTATGTTTCGGGCTCGATTGGAAGTCCAAATGCAATCCAAAGCAATGACCCTACCCTCTCACTTTTTCCTCCAGTGTCCGAGTCCCAATTTTACAATTACAAAAGTTGTGACTACTCTCTCAAAGCATCACCCCCGCAGGCGGACAGAGCAATTCCCCGATTTGTTCTCGGGGTTGCACTTCTGGTTCTCTCTCTCATTCCAACCTTGAAACACATGGTTGAGATGTATAAATTTACGAAGTGCTGGCAGACCAACCCACTCATGAAGCTACTCGTCAGGGAAGGAGCTGTCTATTTCGTTGTGTACGTTCAGCTTGTTCTACTACGTCATTTCTGTACTATGTCCATCATGATCGTTCGCCTTTGTCTTCGTCTCAAAGATTACATAATACTAACGCCCAAACGCTTTCCCCTTACACTAGGAATCTGTATTTCAACATCGTTACTGCAATCACACTACCGGCCGACGAATTCATGACGTTCCTGAACGCCCTTGCTTATTCGCTTTCGTGTGCTATCATGCCTCGGTTCATCATCAGTATACGCGAATCGTACGATCGTGATCTTCTAAGTCGGCGGCAAGGGATCGACACCGGATTTGGGGTATTCTCGACCCAGATTGCCAACGGAAACAAGGCTTTGTCTGCAATGCATTTCGCAGATGTCGTGACGGAGCAGAATCAGACATTGGATTGTGACGCGGGGGACTCGAGGGCGATTCGACTTGATGCGCTCGGAGACCGTGTGCATCAGGTTTGATCAGGGACATTGGTCGGGGGCTGTAAGGTAGCGAATGATAGTACGTTTCGGAATATGACTCGAATGTTTGGTATTTCAATACATTGGACTGAATGCAGATCGAAAATCTTTGCTTGGAGTCAGGCCGCCGGCCCGGTCGTGCGAGGAAGCGGAGAGCCTACCTCGGCGGCCGACGGCGTAATCTGACTGGCCGCAGACAATGATAATATGCGAACACGAAGACACAATTCGTCTGACGACACGACCCACCTTGCTGTCCGGCGTTGCTTTTCATGGCCCCGACCGAGTCCTACTAGTACAACGGTACAATTCCGTGTTCGGCGATGCACGGATTTCGGGCGTTGAGAAGCGCAATCAACATGGTACAGCAAGCCATTGTCTATTCGCCACATGCTTTACGAGGGATTGGTATCGATTCACAGTTGCAGGCGAGCCAGGTGTGTTCTCCAGTGACACTCCAGTTTCGGCCACCACACCCGATCTTGTTTGAAGTTCTACTGACCTGGTTAAATGGGCTCCCGCATCCATTTACCCTCGCCGACGCCGTCAGTTCCTACATCGCCTGCGCAGGCGCGTTTGCCCGGTACCTTAGTAGCCATCTTCTGCGGATCGTGTTCTAGAGCATCTCTACCATCAACGTCTCAGGCGAATCGGCCACACGATGTTATGGTCGACCAATATATCACGTCGTCCTCGTCCCATACAGGCTGCTCCGAGTGTGTGGCTGCCGCCGAATCCGTACCACCTCCATTATCATCAGGTTGTTGTTCCAGCCGTCAACTTAGCAATCGCTGTTGTGCGATCACCAACGCTTTTTGTAGGGCCCATGGCCACAGGTTCAGGTGGATGGGGACGTGGGAGACCGGAGCGACTGCCAAGAATAGCGTGGTTTCTACCCCAGTTTTTCACAGCGGCCGCGCCATAGTTGTAGTGGAGTAAGAGGTAGGAGGGTTTCGGTTTGTGATGAGATAAGAATGCGGCATCACTATTGTTCGGAAAAGTGGCGTGAAGGATCTCATCGTTAGCGGCAAACCATTGGAGTGTGTATCGCGACCTGCGCGGATGACTGGTACCGAGGGGAAGATGCGTATGGCGGCTAGGTTGGACAGGAACATCGTTCGTTTGGAGGATACAATTGGGCGTCTGACAGGCTGGTGTAATGGGGTTCGGCCAGAAAATGAGTATAGACGAACCTTCAGTATGGTAGCTGTCCGAGAATCGAAATAACGATAATGGGGAAAGGGGCGCCCATGATCCCATTCCTGATGTCGCTTATACTTCTCAAATTATCGAGTCTGAGCTCATCGACGTGTGGCCAGTTTGCAATGATAAATTGCAACCACTAGAGAGATGGTCAGCTTAGTTGCAGAGAGATCCCAAAGGAAACGAGCCTCGTCGCCTTTGCTCCAAGGAATAATGTATATGCCCTCCCCATTGGCTAAGCCGCTCCATGCACATTGTTCCCCGTCCTGTGTGGCTAATTCCCGAAGGAAACATCCCCAGCCTGAGGTTCCGGTTGTTTGAGATGGTACCTTGCTGCACAGCCTGATGACCTCAAAGTCAATGGCGAGAGAGGGGCACTGAAGCGTCTTCAGCTTCAGAATCACAAAGAGATGTAAGTGGCCCAATCATGTTGAGCAACGAGTAACCTGTAGTAGTAAACACTTTGGTCAACTAAATCACCATCCGGATCGACCTGGACTCCTCGTCCATCCGACAACGATCCTTCCACTCCTAGAATGCACCACCAAGATAACGAAGATACTTGGCAAGGTGACAGCGGACGTCTCTGATGACGCGAAGTGGTATTTCGAGGTAAAACAGATCAGGTTGCTGTTCGAAAAGAACAAGGTGGACGTGGCCTTCCGGCGATGTATACTGGGCAGTGATATTCGCTGACCTCGTGTGGAGAGAGGCTTGGGGTTGCCTTGAGGATCCAACGCAGTAAAAAGTGACCCCTGAGTGCGTGGGTGCGTTAGAACGGTCCGAACCGTGAGAAAAACACGAGCAGGTACTCAAGCTCAAGGAGCATCCAAGCGTGACGCGTGGCGGTCCTTACTACTGCAGCTCGTAGGGGTCAGCAAGACTAATCAGGGTGGGTCAATTTATCGATAACAATGAGGCACGCCCACGTTGATTAGAGTTGTAGCGTTCTTAAATTCTTCAACGGTCGCTGGGTCGAGCCATGACTTCGGGGGAATCGCTTGAGACACTTTTTGGATCATGTGTGCTTGAGGTTTTTACGCCGGATACATCAATATCGTTTCCAGAAGATGTCGTTGTCGACGATTGGCTCACGAGCGTCAAGGAACCTCATGCAGAGAGAAAGCAGGCTTTCTTCGGTGAGGTACACTGTATTCATCATTGCACCCCACCAGAGCTCACGGGGGCCTAGATGAGAAGTTGAACCTCCTTTTTGTGATGTACATCAAGCATCCATCTTTCAATAATGCATGTGATCGCCATAGTCCTCCGTGGTCCCTTGTGGAATTGCTCAGTCATGTGCAAGTATCGCTAGAAGCGACCTACATATCTCAAACGCCAAACCAAGATGTACCGAACACCACTAGCCTGGTCCCTCCCCGCACGTCATCCATGCCCAAGGGATGCCCACCCTCGTTCCATCCCTCGATATTTCCACCTAACACTCCGAATCCAATTCCGTCGACTACTGAAAGTGACCGCAAATATGTGCAATCAGAGGGAACTTTACTCTTCTCTGGTATTTGGGGAACGAGAAAGGCAACAGAGGAATCAAAGGAGAAGTTCGCACTCCTATTTTCCGAGACTCAAGGGATCTGGATTGCCGTCTATGAACTTTCTCTGATTGTGTGTGAGTCAGGTCCTGATAGCATTATGATTGGTGCGGACCGTGTTAAACTTCTTAGCCTATCTGCGCCTTCCCTTCTCCAACCCTTTGCTTTGTCTGACCGCATCTGCTACATTACGAGATAAGGCACTATCGCTCTCGCAAACAGTGCACCCGCTCGTTGCATACCTGGTCCACACTGGTATGATTTCCCACTCGGACTCGGGAGCCGTGACGGGCGATGAAGATGAAGAAGAAGACGAAGAAAATGAAGACACGGGCTTTGAGGAAATCAACTTACTCGAAGGCCTCTCATTAGGTGCGTCTGTCCATCACGATCTGGTGAGTGTGGTCACTTAGTTCATTTCGTTGTAGGTTCTAGCATATCATCTGACGAGCTGCTCCATCTCCCTTCAACTCGGCTAGGAAATACTACTCGTCAACGACTCTTTTCGCTTCCTCCGGTAGCTGCACCCACTAGAACCCCTCTTTCAACCCTCAAACAGACTCCAAATCACATCCTGCGAAAATCTTACCGCAAAATCTTGCAGACTGTCTCTGGGTTTCGTGTCCGAATGCGTACCGTGTTTGTTCCTCATGTCTTATTCCCGAAGAACTCTTCTGCTTCCAACGGCGATCAGGACGCTTACATCCGCGATGACTTTGAAAGTGGGAACGAAGAGCGGGAAGCGGGAAACAGTGAACGTACTGTGGTCCTCTGCATCGAAGTGGAGAACTCTGGAGAGTCAGGTCCAGCTATGGGTTTCTCGCTCGAGCGGTTGGATGTGAAGGTCGGTAAGGAAGATGTGACTACAAGGTTGATCGGGTGGGGAGAGCGTGCCTTTGACTCGGTTACGGAGAACCACCTCTTTCCTCTTCTGATAGGCTCAATGGAACAGTACAACCTCCTTTACGTCGTATCCTTCTGGGGCACACCAAACGATCAAGAAAACCTCTTGTTGACTGGCCAGGGTACCAACGGTGGCGGCGAATTACAGAGAGCGGTGACAATCACTGTCTACGGTAGACCGTGTCTTACGGGTAAAGTGAAAGATGAAAGCAACATCTTGTCCTACCCAACTCAAACTTTTTCCTCCCGGTGGAACTGCATCCTTGACCTATCATCTAGACCCGTTGAAGAGCCTGTACATTTCCACGAGACTTCCGTAGGACGCAGTGCCCTCCCCGAGCCCCCGTCACCCTTTCCAGGCCGTACCACTTTCTCGTCTCTCTCCTCGTCCTATGCATCCACAACACCCATCCCTCAAGCAATCGCAGGAAAACGACACACGCTCCCCGGTAGTATCGCTGCCACGCGTGCTATTAACTCCTCCACCAATTCTCGGCTCTCTCTGCCGTCTCGCGAGCACCCCGGAGGATTCGCTGCGCTACCCGCTCCGACGACTATTTCCACCCCTCCTTCTGTAGCACTTCAAGCATTCAATCGATCGGTCCCGACCACGTTTGGAATGGCATCCCTGCCACCGAGTCCAGCGGGTGGGTTCAACGTCAACGTCTCACCGCCTGAAATGTTGGCACAAACATTCGTCACACCGCCTACGCCTGCGTACCCCGCGTTCCCCCCAGGCATGATACCCAATACATCACACATCCAAGCATTGGGGAATCAACAAGGCTATTCTAGACCGAGCATCGAGATCAAGCGAGAGAGAGGCATGGGAATTATGGCCGGGGTGCCACAGACGCCGCTTCCGACCGTCTCGAATCCTCGGTTTGACAGCCGGCAAGAACCTCAACCAGTGCCCTCGGGAGAGCCGATTGTTGTCTCTGTGGGCCTCTTACCTGCCGACTCTGGTGACAGCTACCCGATCGGACAGAGGAAGATATATCCATCGGAACAGTTCACGTTGGATATTTTCGTCTACAATCAGAGCTCGTGGACCAGAAGGCTTGAGGTTAGCTATCCAAATACGGATAGACGACAGCGGAAAACAGAACAGAGCAAGCCCACGCCAGGATCCAAAGGAAAAGGCATCCTAGAGGGCTTCAAGGCTTCAATCGCTCCTCCTGGTATCTTACCTTTGCAGAACCGAGTGAGGATCGGGTGAGTTAAGAAACACCGTTTATTCCTTATCCGTGTTTCTGAGTATTGATTAACCTCTATAGCCCGCTCAAGCCTTCTACTTGTCAATCTGTCCGTATGGATTTCCTTGCCATTTCCCCTGGCGTGCATTCGGTCGACATCCTCACGCTAACGGACGTCGAGACTGGGTATGCAGTTAACTTACGGCAAGTACAAGAGGTGGGAACTTATCCACTGATGGCTGACTCAGCTTCAGATCTGCTATGGACATCGTTGTCCATGAACGCACAATTGAGAAGGAAGAGGGTCCATAGCTAGTACTTTATGCACCCGATGCATGTGGTGCGAGTTCCGGTGCTATGATCTGAACATCGAGGAGAAGAGGAGAGTTGCAAGAGAACCAATATCAATATACAAGAAGTACCAAGCGCGGGATCAGACGAGGACACGTAGTGGTACATGATAAAAGACCTAGGGGTCCTTGCGGGGAAACGTTAGACTGGGTAGAGATCCAAAAGAGGTAGGGC
>JBBPRR010000542.1:0-20663 GCA_038093115.1 Hortiboletus flavorubellus
CGGTAATGAAGGCTATTATGGTTCGTCATTTTGGACTGTTTCGGGAGCTTCATTGATGCTCTACCGCCAGGAATTCAGGTGAATTCCGAGTGGACTTACGACGCTTCGTTCTACTACAAATTCCCCGTGGCGTCTTCATTCGACGGGACAGCCACTGTCGCCTTGCAGAGTGCTACAGGCGAAGTCTATACCTCGGCTTCTGTACCGATCAGCGGATCACAGACGACGTGGAAGCAGGTGGCTGTATCTTTAACGCCGACGTCTTCTCCCGCATCCACGGCAAACAATTTCACGGTTACGTTCGACGGATCAAATGCTGCAGGACAGACTATCGCCTTCTCCATGTTCTCCTTGTTCCCCCCTACCTTCAAGGGCCGCGCAAATGGCTTGAGAATCGACGTAGCAACAGTGCGCACTCATGCCAGCTTTCATGTGATCAGCCCCCACTGATGGTCCCCTAGACATTGTATGACATGAAGCCCTCATTCTTCCGTTTGCCTGGTGGGAACAATTTGGTACGGATCATCAAATTCCCCCCGTTACAATTCTGACAAGCTTTGTAGGAGGTAAGTTCAGTGACCATGAAAGCTTTGACGAGTATGGAATGAACATTCCCTAGGGACAAACTTGGGCGACGAGGTGGCAATGGAATGCTACTATCGGCCCGCTTGTTGATAGACCTGGTGCGTGTTTATCCTTTGTTGGTTCTTCTTTATTCACCCCATACACATAGGCCGTATGGGAGACTGGGGCTACATCAACACCGAGTGAGTGACCTGTACTTATCGGTTTGCCGTCACCCAAGTTGATTTGTTTGTTATTAGCGGTCTTGGTCTGCTTGAGTACATGTACTTGTGTGAGGATATGGAGATGGAACCAATCATGGCCGTTTGGGCAGGTTGTCTAACTTGACGAGGACCGTTTTTTTTCTTTCTGAAATCATTTTTGTAGGTTACTCTCTTGATGGCAAGAGCCTTTCCGAGGGTGACCTGGCTCCATACATCCAAGCTGCTATTGACCAGATCAACTTCGTGATTGGTGACCCAGCTACTAATGAATATGGTGTGTCCGATTCCTTTCAAGTACGACCACGTCTAATTCGCATCTGAAGCCGCCCTTCGCGCCTCCCTTGGTCACCCTGATCCTTTCCCTCTCACCTATGTTGAGATCGGTAACGAAGATTTTTTCGCTTCTGAATCGTGAAGCTTCCTGCTCAGCGCATTGACTAACTGTGCTGACCAGATCGTAATCTGTTAGATACATCTACCGCTGGAGAGACTTTGCAGGGAGTCTGACTGCAGCGTTCCCCCAACTTCGTATGTATCTCCTCGTCCTGTCTCGACTTGACATGACGAATCGCGCCATCCTCAAAAAGATTTCATCGCCACCACCTCTCCGTTTAACCCTATCTTGAGTCCTGTTCCTACGCAATATGACAACCACGTCTACGCGACCCCCGGTAACTCCCACATTCGGTACCCGGACCTTGTGTTCTTATTTCGTGAACAGACTACTTCGCCGAGAACACATTCTACTACGATGCTTATGAGGTGAGCAGTGGCCTTGGTTCGACGCTTGGTTTCTCACTTCCATTGGTACGTAGCGTAACGGCACATCCTACTTCGAGGTAGGGCTTGCCCTATGGAGCGCTGCCGAAGCACTCAATCTCCGCCCAGGGTGAATATGCTGCTATTTCTACCAACGCTGCCAACGTCTTTGGCACTGACGGACGTCTCATGTACCCCACTGTTCAAAGTAAGCTGCCACCCCATACGTTTTTGCCTCTTGTAATGCATTCTCGGCTCAGGTGCTGTGGGAGAGGCCGCGTACATCACTGGCCTTGAGAGGAACGCCGACATTGTCTTCGCTTCTTCCTACGCACCGCTTTTGATGAACGTTGCCAACTCCCAATGGGCAAGTTTGACAACTTCTTTCTTTTCTTTCGTCACCACTAACATCAGCTAAAGACGCCCAACCTCGTCGCTTTCGAGTAAGCCTCGAGATGTATCTTGACAACATTCACCATTGATTTGATTTGAAACGAACAGTGCGTCGAGAGTCTACCCTTCGACTAGCTACTATGTCCAGCAGGTATAACCTGTCCCTGTACTTTGTTGAGGCAGCGTTGACGTGTCGAGCACAGCTCTTCAGCACTCACCGAGGGACTGAGTATTTGCCCAGCACCCTCCCCGCTTCTAGTGGAACTCTGTACTGGAGCGTCACCCGTGACACCAACCTTGGCACTGTCTTCATCAAGGCACGTATCACAACAATCAATGATTTCAGGATCTTCCTAAGACCATTTGTCTAGGTCGTCAACTACGACACCGCGCCGGCACCGGTGACCTTTAAGTTGCCTTTCAAGATTGCCAGAGACGGGTCTGCCACCGTGATAACCGGACCTGCGAACGCGAGCAACTCCCCCACGACACCAGACGCTGTCGTGCCGAAGACGTCCGCCATGACTTTTGCCCAAACTTTCGACTACATCGCCCCTGCCTACAGTGTCAGCGCCTTGACAGCCCACCTCGTATAAAGAGATGACGAGCCTGATGAAATCCCCATTCGTGTTTACAAGCACGTGAAACAAAGGCGTTGGCCTGCATTATGATGGACCTTCTCCAGATAGTCGTTGTTGTAGTATAGTTTGAACCCTTCCAAAGACATCTTCAATGTGCCCCAAGTATTCGTCCGAGTTTTGGTCTTGCATGTTGCCAGCAGGGACGTCCAGCGTAAACGAGGGTTGATATAGGGGGAATGCGCGATGGTCTGGAATCTCTGCGTCCAACGAGAGCGGTCTGCCGGCCTGAAACCAGAGTCATGAGATCGATGTTACGATGAGCCAAGTCACCCCACCACAACAGACGTCAGAAAAGCCCAAGCGCGTGCGGCATTCGGGGAATTGTATCCTCCTTGGACCAACGTTTGGCAATGGTATCATAGTGGATGACACCAGCACGTACCGCCCCCGAGAAGGAGTTTCTTTCCTGACCAGCTATGCACTATTCTATCGATGCACCATCCGAGCGACCCCATGCCTCCGATCGACCAGTTCCAAGTCGCCATAGGGTCGCCTGCAAGTCCATCCACGCCACATTGCACTATGACAAAGTCTGGCTGGAACGTATCCTTGATCTTCTCGACCACCGGCCACACTCGCGCAAACGTCCGGCAAGAAGCACCTTTTTGAAGTGGGAGAGACAACGTAAACGGGTCGAACGAGGCATCTTCTGGATTTGGCAACACAGAAAGGGAAGACACGGGAAAGAAACCTGGAGCGGCGTGATGAAGCGAGAGCGTCTAAAGTGCAGCATGTACATGTCTGCATCGGAACCGGCCAGCTGTGAAGTCAAAGCTCGCTTACCAGAACCTGGGACACCGCAGTCAAACTGGGATTATGAAAAGCATGAGAGACAGCATCTGAAAAATGCAGGTCCAAGTCGAGGTACATCACACGCGACCTCCTGCGTGGCGGCACTTCGGAAGACGGCGAAGGTGGAATACGTCTCAGAGCAAGGATGGCGAGGACACAATCAGCCACGTAGCAAAACCCAGAAGCATAGGACTTTTGTGCGTGGTGTCTAGAATCGTTTTGGTCGGTCGGGGGCGTGAAAAGAGTCGCAGGAAAACGTTGCTAACCTGCCGCCATCCCAACAAAGAGCAACATCGCAGATGTTCTCCTTGATTGCATCGACGGCTGTCAATGTCGCTCCTGCGACCTGCGGTATATACTCGTGCATGCCTTTGAACGGTGGGCAATCCTACTCCGCGTGTATGATACAACCACGGCAGTATAACACAGCACGCACATCTTCGAGCCCGAACTCGGCACTCTGAGACAGGTCTTCGTGCTCGTTGGAAGGGTTCAAGGCATGGTCAAGATAATTGCGAGTGTGATAAGCCAAAAGCTCTTGACTGGTTGCTCTGCGGGGACGAAGAAATTTGATACACTTCCGGCCATTGGGGAGGGCTAGCGACTGTATACCGAATGCGCTGACCAGCGAGTGTACCAGTAATGAACGGTTTTTATTCGAAGGGAGCAGAGATGACACCTGACCAGGGTCCCCAGATCAGTGATGGATGTTGGATCGTGCGGCACATTGATGTCGCTGGTCTGACCGAGACCCTGGCAAGTCGTACTTACCCTGACTAGTTCGTCGGACACGATGTAAGCTACCGGAAGAGTACCACATGAATTGTGCTGAGGCTGCATCCGTGTTTTTGTAGGATTGTCAAGTTTGGGCTAGCGGGAGTGTAGTGACCATCGAGGGTTGTAATGGTTATACAGTCGGTCACTGTTGTGCATGGCCACGATATGGCTAAAGTTTATCCAAGCGACGGTCCTATGTACGATCATGCTTCCTACGTAACAGATCCACACCGGATGCATTCGCGATCTCATGGCGCCGCGCGCATGGATGAAAACCGAGTAAAAAACGCAAAGGCAACAAGCCGGAGCATATCTCTGATTCTTGGCTCTTACCGCCGGCGGTTGTAACGTTGTTCGTGCCAGAGATGTGGGAACCAGTTCAGAAAGCAGGAGTAGGTGACTCGATCACGAAAAGATCTGGTACAACACGTCTACAAGAAATTTGTTATCGCCCATCTGGTCTTGGCTCTGCACCGATTGTCAGTATGAGAACAAGCAGACCAGGAATTCTCGACCACTTACGGGACCATTGGACGCTCAGAATCAAGTTATCGTAACCCTTTCCATTCAGTTTCTCCATCGCACGCTGTGCAATTGCCCTATCCTCAAAGCTGACGAACGCAAAGCCTTTTCCGATGCCGGTCTCCCTGTCGCGACCCACGTAGACTCTTGCTACGCGGCCAAAGTTACCAAATAGTTCTCGTAGATCGTTTTCCTGTGTTTCCTCTGAAATATTCGTGACGCGGAGTGTGGGGAGGTCGTCCCGAGAGCCTGCTCCACCTGGACGATTCATTGACTCCCCAGGTCCGCGGGCACCTGCACGCATCGATGGAGGGACGTATTTGCCGCCAGACGAGGCGGCAGGAGGTGCATCGGCGGGCGCATCGTCTGTCGGAGGGATGTCCGCGGTCTCGAGACCCGCAAGGGAGTCCTTATAAGGACATTTGGCCGTAAAGTGGTCTCCTTTACACAATCGACAGACGACCTTGCCAGCGCCCGCTTTCGCGAGTTCGGTCTTGATATTTTGCTCGGGAGAGGGCTCGCTTTCTGTCGACTGAAGCATGGACAAGTATCAAAGAAGGAAGTCTATGAGGTACGGAAAGAAAAGGCCTACCTTGTTTCCAGCGGTCAGCTTGAGGACGACGTTCTCGCCGACGGTTGTAGTAGCACGATCGGGGCCCTCTTTGTTCCCCCTCTCCTTGCCGAACTTTGCCCATTTTTTGCGTTCAGCGACGGTGTGTTCGACGATCGATTTCTGGAGAGTCCGCTTGATCTTTCGAGTAACCTGTGTGCGGACGATCGGCAACTCGAGGGCCCAGATGAGGGCGGTCCTACCTTGACTTTCTTGCCCTCGTCGTTGATGGCGTACTCGATCGTTACGCGTATTCCATTCGAGTCGACGTAGTCAGTGATGTGTTCCGCGAATTCGTCTACGTCGTCCGCCCACGACGTTTTTTGAGCAGGCATGGTCTGATTGGAAAGGATGCTTGTCGCATGTCAAGGTCTCACGCCTCGCGAGGCACGGAAGTTGCCGACCGACGGTCTGCTTGCGAGAAATCACCGGCTACCCGACATAATATTAACGAGCATGGCGTCCCCACCGAAGCCTTGGGAGCGGGCGTCGCTGCCATCAACAACGACGGCAACACCGTCAACAGTCCAAACCGAACCACCTTCCCTTCCTGCCCGCCCAGCATTCCCTTCGATGCCTGCTTCGCCTTACACCGCAACCGCCACTCCACCCTACAATCATTCCCCATACTCCCCATCGCGATTTGGCTCAACATACCCCCCATATGGAAACACTTTGTACGGGGGAGGTTTAGGTTACGGTGGGATGGGCGGGTATGGATACAGCGGGTACGGAACGAATGGCCTGTATGCTGGGATGCCAGGGATGGGCATGGGCGGGATGGGCATGTACTCCGGAATGGATCCAAACAACCCCTCTCTCACCCAGACGCTTGAAACAACTACCCAGCACACGTTCACCCTCCTCCATTCTATCGTGCAAACCTTCTCAGGCGTCGCGCAAATGCTCGAGTCTACATTTATGGCCACTCACAGCTCATTCTTCGCAATGGTCGGTGTGGTCGAACAATTCAATCATCTCCGGAATGCGCTGGGGAGTGTGCTCGGTCTGTTCGGACTCGTGAGATGGATGAAAGAGCTCATCACCGGGAAGCCCAGCTCACCGATGCAGGGAGAGTTTAGGGAGTTCATCAACGGCCGTCCAGTCCAAGGCCCTCATGGTCCGCCTGCACCAAAGCCGAGCAGGAAACCACTCATCATTTTCTTCCTCGCCATCTTTGGCGTTCCATACGCAATGTCAAAGCTAATCAAGATTCTCAACGAGCGTGCTCAGCAGCAACAACAGGGTCAGGTTGGCGCCCAACTCAGCCCGCTCGATCCTTCGACGCTGTCGTTTGCTCGAGCATTGTACCCCTTCACTCCCTCGTCACCCTCTGAGCTCGCGTTGAAAGAGGACGAGATCGTTGCAATCATGGGAAAGTTGGATCCTACCACCGGGATGGAAGTGGACCCCCGGCTGGAGGTGGAGAGTGAGTGGTGGAGAGGTCGAACCCGCGACGGGAGAGAAGGCTGGTTCCCGAAGAAATGGGTGGAGATCTTGGCACGCAGAAAACCTGTGGAGGTCTCGGAGAAAACTGACTAGTATGTCGCTACTTGAGGTCTGAATACTTATCACCTTGTTTTCGTTCTGCGGTTCTTAATGATAATCAAGGCTGCCCCACAGCTAGTGTGTTTTGCGTGATGAGTATGGATTTTCTTCTGCGTTTGAGCAGCAATACGCATTTCAACTCGAACTTAGCTCTCCAAGAGTTCCAGGGATTCTCGGACTTATCTACGGCTTTCGTGTATCGGTGAATGAGAGCTTCCACGACGATGATATCGTTAACACGGATTTCTTTTGTGGGTAAGCCCCGCATTTTACTTTGTTATCTGACAACTTCTTTTCAAATCGCGCATCGAAGATAATATTTGTTTAGTAACACCACGCCCTCAAAATGTTCCTTGGAGGTTAAGAAGCAGGTGGAAACAATATCCTGCACATTCTGAGTAGCATTTGTAACAACTCACTTCTCACAGGCGTAGTTGTCCCATACTTCGAAAGCGCACAATTATGCACGGGCCTCGAGGCCACACATATGCAACGACACTTCAGAGCCGACAAAGTTGGCGTACAATCTAGAGGAGGCAATTATGCCCGAGTAAAATCAACGACGACTTCTAGCTCGCGATCACACCACCAAATCACCATCTGGCAGCATACTATGTACAATGGCGTTAGATCCGAATCACGTCCTCAAAATCGCAATACATACACTTGCAATACACCCGTCCTTGGCCACAGCCACCATGCTTGAGATGATCTGACTCGAATGGTCGTGCTTCGGTTACAGCCGAGCGGGGTTCAAATTACAGGTTCGTGTACCCAAAAAGCGCGAACTCTCCAACTACACTGGCGAGTGCCCCAACATATGTACAGGCCCTGTCTTGCGCCGTGACGATACGAGACGCCCGCCTGTCAATGTCACGATCGTTCCTCGAGCAACACGGAGAATGTGAGTCCCTCGCCGTCCGCCCCCCGCGGCCCTGCCCACGATGAAAACGAAAAAGATCAAGCATAGTTCACACTGAAACTATCGTGTTGACAACCAATCATCACGTCTTTCGCTCCTATCTGACCCGTCGTCTTCGCTCTCTGTTGTTGGCTTTCTTATCTGACCTACGACGCCCTCTTTAGGAACCTGAATCCAGAGAAGTCACGGGAACACCGAGGGCATCGTGGGGCTTGGCGTGGGGACGCCAACGCACAGAAGTCGGCGTGATTGTTACACCGTGATGAGAGGGCTGTTGGGTTGTACCATTCAGGCGACCAGGTCGATCACAGCTATTTGAACGCCAAATATTACTCTTGGCCAACACTGGATCCCCCACTGCCCGGTGTTCCTGTTACAAATATACTTTGAGCATCTACTAGAGTAATCTCGCATTTGCATATAGATAAAACCATTCCATGCTCGAAATTTACACTTGAGAACTGCGTCTGGGTAACTCTCGATTTCGTGTCGCGGACGATGAAGCATGTATGAAAGCAAACACCAAGCTGCGGATGATGGAGAATGCCCAGATTCGATCATCGCTCGTGTAAATCATACCAAGCAGCTCTCACGCTGTCGCTTTACGTACGCTGCCAATGTCATTGTTGTCATACAGCTAGTAGGACCTGTGGCCCCTGGACCTATCTATGGCTACCGCTCGTAGCGGTTCTACGATAGATCCAAGGACTGTAACACGAAAAACACCAAGTGCTGCAAGGAAATCGCTCATCGCGGATGCAGCGACGAGAGTTGGCCCTGCATCATGAAAAACTCAAACACGGCAATCCCCCTGTCCCTGGACTTAACCCCGTGTTTCCGACCGCGGTACGCCACGGGGACGGGGCTAGACGCGAAGAGTGCCCTACCCGACGAACCCCGATATCGGTGTTCCGCTCATGTTCTATCATCGCTCTCACAGAGCCGCGAGAGTAAGGCCATCGTTCGTCCCAGTGATGGTACAGTGACGAACGTGGCCGCCGCGTTTGTGACACGAGTTGGGTAGTAGGCAGGTGGTCTGGGCTTCTTGTCGATAGAGAACCAATCGCTAGTAGAATGGCACTACATCTAACCCGGAACGGCTGACCACCGATCGATGATCAGGAGGAAGTGACCCAGAAGTGTCATGACAAGGGCAAAGGGTTTACGTCCAATTGCGCACGTTCATTTGTACCCCCTGGCCCCTTCCCGCTATTTTACCCGGATCCGTGTAAACGCAGAGGAGAAGGCAGCGATGCCCGCTGTTTCAGATCCAAGACCACCACGCGCGTCCTTGTCGCAGCGAATGTCTACCTTCTGGGCACGATTGAAGCAGGTGTGGACCGAGTCGGAGGAAAGCGAGGACTCGGAGAGTGCCAACGGCACAGCAATGGAGGACGAGGACTCCGACGCAGTGACGTTGGTGAACGAGCCGGGTAAGTGTCCATCATGTATAATTGGGCGTGTGGAAGGGCGATCAAGCGAGCCGCACGACGGCTGAGATAGGAAACAGCGTCTATTCTGCGATCAGGTTCTCCAGAGCCGCAGTAGTGAGCGCCTTTCTGACCTGGCTTTTAGTGGACGCTCCAACCGACACCCAGCGCCACCCCGCGTCGACCCGGAGGAGACGTGATATCTTTGCAAGTCCCCCCCTCGCTTTCTTGCTCCACACCCCTGATTTCACCTTGCATAGAAATCCTCTGGAAGGGGTGGGATAGGCAATATCAGGCGTTCTCCCTTATCTCGGGACGTCCGCCCCACCTACGGTCTAAATGACTTGTCGCACGCCAATGGCCGCGAGCCCGCAATTCGCTCCGACAGAGTCGGTGTACGTCTGCTTGTGTAGGAGCCCCTCGCCGATCATTCGCTGACACACGACGACCTTAACCAGGTGTTCTCTATCGGGCGTGGTGGTATTGGAAACATTCGCCCCCCACTTTGCGAGCCCCAGTCCATAACTGCAGCAGAGGCTGAGTACCGAGTGAGACTCATCCGGGAACGCACAAAGGCGACCATCGTCGTAAGCACTCCCCCACTTTCCTGGCTTACTCGCTCAATCCCGCCTCCACTCAAAATAGCGCTCCATTGGCCGCGGTGGCGCCGGGAACATCCAAGCAAGGAAGTCTTGACGAAGAAGAGCAAAAGCAGCAACCACATCTTGACGAAGTGTCAGTTCTGTTGGAGAATAGCCCGTTTCTAAATTATTTGAGCACCTAGTGTGCTCACTATGTTTTCTTGTTCGCCGACTCAGATCGGCATGTTTGCATCTCTTGGATAAATACTAAGTATTCATATACTGTACTGACACGGCTTAGGTACCTCGGCTCATCTATTGAATTTATGTGTCATTTCCTTGTACAATGCTTCCTCCCTCCTCCCCCCTTCCCCATATGATAGGAACACGCTGTCGCTGTGTAGTACCACTCCATGCTCCAAAATACACTTGACAACTGTAAAACCACACTGACCGAGCACACGTCTAAGCTGGTATGACTTCTTCGCGCATGAAAGCGAACAGCACACGTTGATGGCATCAAATGATGCACTGCGTCTAGAATCCAGATACCATCATTGCATCAATCGCGTTCGAAGAGATGGACCACGTTTCACGTGTAGTTTTCGTAATACAGGGTGGTAGCGCTACTTCATGCTGATATTGCATTCGCCACTTCTTGTTGTCAACTCTCTTTTGAGGTAAAATAGAAGTACCCGTGAGCATCAACGCAGCCCGTATGCAACCAGAACTTGTACCTGGACGTGGATGGGCGGCACCGACGGTACTCTCCACGCTCTTGCGAGTGGATATTGCGATCGACAGATCCAAGGAATGCAACACAATAGACGTCAATAACGCAAGAACAGGTCCGTACCTCGCCAATGGCCATACCCGCCGTAACGGGGTGATCGCCCGTCGCAACCACGCTCCACGATCGATGGGAACGCATCGTATGATTAACGGCGTCCATCAACGAGATGGCGAAACGCACGCCGCCGTTTCTCCAGGGTGCCATTAGATAATGAGGCACTCGTTTTGTCGTGGCTTCTTCTGATTCTGATGGGGGTGCGAACGTCCCGTGACCACGGGTTGCAGTGTGTCGCCCACACAGGAATGGAGGCATTATGGCTAGACGTGGTGTCCCCCCACCCGACGGAGGCCATCGGATGTCGTCCCGTAAATACCCATCGCTCCCATAGAGACAGAGCCATGAGAGCAAGGACTTCGTCCCGGTGACGGTATAATAGCAAACGAGGGGACCGCGGATGGGATGGCTGGCGTGAGTGCCATGGCTGGGTGGCCGTGGCAGGTTGGCTCCGTAATGTCGATGTAGATCCGGTCCAGGCACCGTGACGGGCTGGCAGAGAGACACCGTGACTCGGAGTGTGCGTACAAGGACGAGAAAATTTACCCGCGATTGCACACGTTCGCCTCATCTTGCATCCACTCGACGAGCTTCCCGCTATTTAACCAGACCGACATGAACGCGCAAGACAAGGCAGCAATGGCCACTGTAGCGGAGACGAGACCATCTCGCCTGTCCCTCTCGCAGCAGATGTCTGCGATCGGGGCACGATTGAGGGCGTTGTCAAAGGACGGGCGCGAGGAGACAGAGACGTTGGTGGACAAGCCAAGTGAGTGTCTGCCGTATATTTAAAGCCTATTCAAGCGTGTGGGACGAGAGATAAGAGCCAAGGGGCCACAAGATAAGCTGATAACGCCCCCGAGATAAGGGACAGCGTCTATTCCACCCTTTGCCTATTAAACGGCCTCGCATGCTCTGAGCGCCCTTCTCACGTCCTCTCATGACAGACACCCCACCCAACTCGGACAGTCGCTCCGTCTCCAGGGGGCGCGACGCCCTGGTGAGTTCCCCCCCCACCTCGCTCTCTTGCCCGCACCCAGTCTTACCGCGCATAGCACTCCTCTGGGAGAGGCGGGATAGGCAATATCAGGCGGTCTTCCCTGTCCCGCGATGCCCGTCCCGCTGACGGCCCAGACGACTTCTCGCCCACCCGTGGCCGCGAGCCCGCAATTCACCCTGACAGAGTGAGCGTCCCCTCGTTGCACACGCTCACCCCGCTGAACATGCACCGACTAGGTCTATTCCGTCGGACGCGGTGGTGCCGGAAACATGCGCTCCCCATCGTGCGATGCCCACCCCGTCGCCAAAGACATTGCAGAGGACGAGTACCAAGCGAAACTCGTCCGGGAACACGCTGAGACGACCGTCGTCGTAAGCCCTTTTTTTTTTTCCATCTCTCCCACTGGCCCCACTCAACCCGTGTTCCGCCCGAAACAGCATTCCTCGGGACGTGGTGGTGCCGGTAACATCACCGTCTCCCGTTCGAGGTCCCGAGATCCGGTCACTGCGGTGCACTCTTCGGGACGAGGTGGCGCTGGGAATATCCACCACGGAAGTACTCTCACGCCGGACGTCATTCTTGACGAGGGGGAGCGACGGCAGCATGTGCATCTTGAAGGCATGTCAGTACCCCATTTTTTCTCTGCGCGTTCTCTTTTTTTTTTCCTCCCTTCTTTTTCAGCTGACATGGACATGTGAACAGTCATTCGACAGGCAGGGGCGGTGCCGCAAACATCACCGCCGGCGCTCACGGACCGGACATTGAGCATATCACGCACCATGTGGGCGGATTCGAATCGACAGGACGTGGTGGTGCGGGCAACATTCGCTCCCGTTCCGCATCGCGTGATCCTGGCGTCAGGGCCGCTTCAAAGGAGAAGGAGAAACACGGCATTGCCGCCATTTTTGACAAGATCACGCACCCCCACCACCATGGCCGCGTGCCTGAGCAATCTGGTGGTGCATCCATAAACGGAGGCCATGCTGACAATGCCCATTAACTGTCCACGGAACAATTATCAAGACATTCCTGACAGTCTAACCGTTATTTCGAGTGTATATATTTTCATATTTCGTTCCATCAACTATTCTTATTGGAATGTCGCGTTCAGAGTTACACTAGCTGTTCTCGATCAACTATTAACCCCCACTGAAATAATAAAAGCTGTAGTGTTCTGTGCAACCCAGGATAACAAGGTCTGATATATTTCTGGTCGGAATAGAAACCAAATCCAAGACTGGCATAGATGGTCGCGCACGGCGCGATCCCCCAAAACATAAAGGAAAACATATGCAACATACAACATACCGATATAGAAGGTATCATCATTTATCCAAGCTCTCATACACCCTCACCAACTCCCGGACGCTACACCCACTGCTCCGCCTTGCCGTCGGCCGCCGTCGATCGGTCTTCATCGGCGACAGATGCCGCAAGTCGACCAGTCGCTTCGGCCGAATAGGCACAGGAATCCTCGATGCCTGCGGCAACGACGCGTGTCGGAGATGTACCTGGTCCTTGGGATGCGGTGGCCCAGAATCGAACGGCGTTCGCGAGGGCGTCCGAATTGGACCGCGCAAACAGCTCGTCTGCCAGCCGAGCTCTGGCAACGTCTTGCTCGCATCGTGTCCCTCCGAGACAACAGTGGTATCAGATGCGATCGATGCAGAAGTCGGGCATCGTTCCATCGTTCCCGAGATCGCCATGGCTTCTTTCAGGAGTCCAAGGTAGCGCGGTTCGGTCGCGTGTCGCGACTGTTTCTTGATGAGAATGTCCAATCTTAGGATCAAGTTGTCTCTAGGGTAGGACGTGAGCCGCGCGACCAATTTCACGTCACCCAAACTCACCTGGACCATTCGGGTCCAAGACCAGCCAGAATGGATTCACCGCCGAGTTGATTCAAAAAGCGATCCAATACCGCATCTTTAGATATATCTCCCATGTCCGCGAATAAATCTGTACCGAGACCACGTGCGGCGGCAACGGCAAGTCGTTCAGCGACGAGACACTTGTCCAAGCATTTCCAGCAGTCGCGAGTCCACTCTCCTCCCGGAGGAGGGAGTAAAGGTTCGAGGCGAGTCGTCATCGCCTTCAGAGGAGACAATGTGAACGAGGCGTCGCAGTAGCTCGTGGAATGGTGTTCGAGGAACACGCTATCTTCCGCATCCCGCCAAAGCTCGAGGAGCGGAAGACTGCGCGATCCTGGTGATGTTTCGTATCCCGGAAGTGTGTTCCACCGCTGACTCTTCGAATTCGTATAAGACTTGGAAATTCCAGCGTTCTCGATGGTCTTGCGACGTTTTCGCGCCGATTTGGTGGATCGACCAGACCGCTTCTTTTTTTCAGCAGCAAGAATACAGTCATAGTCATGCTAGAGGGGGTTGATCACCAGGGCCATAAATGTACGGCCATGTTTACCTACCATTCTCAAAATGGCGGCTGCACGAGCAGCTGCTTTGGGGTCCTCACTGGTAATCTTGATGATATCTTCTCCCTCTACATCATCATCATCTTCCGAAGACTCATCCTCCATGGGGTCAACGGGCTGACCAGCCTCAGAACGCGTGAGAGGGATGTCGGGACCGTCATCAACGGGGACCGACAATTCACGATCAATCTGTGCTTCTTCTTCCTGTTCCTCCAAAACAGTCTCATCCGAAGCTACAACCTCTCGAGACTCGACAAGCGGACGAACGAGGGTAGACTCTGCGTCCGCATCAAACAAGGGAAAATCATCGTCCAAATCCGCAAACTCGTCCTCCGACGGTGGTGGCGAGGGTTCCACGTCGGAATGGGGGGGCTCCGTCGCAACCTCCCACGCGTCCACGTCTTCACAAGGTATCATCGCATCGAGGACGCCGTCCTGCCCACCGGCATCGGCATCCTCCACCACTTCTGACAGCGGCAACGAGCGCTCCATGATCGCGCTGTACGGAAATGGGCTGACGGGCCGTCCCCACGACGTCCTGCGCTCTCTCGTCGCGCTCGTCTTGGTGGGGACCTTGAGGATCTTGAACTTGCCCGTGTACTCGCCCGTGAGGTTGAACCCGTCCTCGTCCGAGTCGCTCCACCCATCGCTCTCCTCGACAGCGCGTGGCACGCCAAACACGGGCAGCGCATCACCCGCGTCTGACGAGCGCCTCGAGCCCCACCCAGATAGACGCGCGACAAAGGACACGGGGGGGTCGGCAAACGTCTCGTTCGACGGCGAGGACGAAAAGGCAGGCGTAAATTGTGCGCGCAACGGTGGGCTTCTTAGAAGCAGCGGGTCGTCCGAGGGCGAAGGCGGGCGCACTGTGGAGAGGACGATGTCGGGGGGTTCGCTCTTGACCTTGGCGGCTGCGCGCTTGAGGCGGGACGAGACTCTGCGCTTGATGGGTTTGGGCGTCGCACGCGGGGTGAGGATGATCTCGCGAGGCGGGGTGGATTTCAAAGTGGGCGCGGTGGGCGAGCGGGAGGCTCTGAGGGGCTGGAGAGGGCGAAATGGCTGGCGGCGTCGGGCATTGTCATCGCCGCCGTCGCCGTTGCTGGCAGTGGCAGATCGTCGCGAACGCATGTTCACATCAAAGCGAGACAAAAACAAAATTCAAACCTCGTGGTTGGTTCAATTTTGTCACGTGACTGTATATACGCTAAGTGGTAGTAGTACACTTCAATTCAGCTTGCAGCCGTCTGGCACGTCGGCAAGTCCATCTGCGCCCATGCTCAGGCCGGGCGGAAGGGGCCCGATAACGTCCTCTGGCGGTTGTCCGTGCGATTGCAGCTGTGTGCCCGCATGAACGTGAACAGGGCACCATCGACGTGAGACATACCTCGGTCATGAGCGCGACGATCTTTTCGCGCGCCTTTTCGTCCTCGTCGCGATACGTACGCTCCTCGAATGCGTCGATCAGCCGCTTGATGCACGATATCTGTGCCTCGTAGCGCGCCTTGTCCTGAGGCGATATGGTGCTGGCGTTCTTGGTGAGATACTCGGGAAACTGTGTCAAGTGAACCCAGGATGCGCGCAAGACGGACGTGCATGCTCGCCTTGTCGTGCAGCTCCTTCAACGGCTCGTACAACACGTCCTTGCTCATGAGTTGGCCCATCATCGCCTCCAGCATCTCCTGGAGCTGTTCTTCGCCCTCCGCCCCGTCGCCGTCGCCGTCACCCAAGCCCTCCAGCTGAGACAGCAGCGATTGCAAGGGCTCCCCTCCCGCGCTCGCAGACGAATCGGACGACTGGAGTCCTGACTCGCTCTCCCTGAGTCGACTCACCGTCGAGCGGATGCGTGACTGGAAATTGTCCTCCTTGGGCCGCGGAGACGACGCATCCGCAGGGGGGCGTGCATGGGACGTGGACGCGGACGGACCCGACATCTCGTCCATGCCCTCGACGAGCATCGCTTCCCAGGCTGCCTTGAACCGTTCCTGCGGTGCACCCTCCGGTGCGCCCTGCACGCCCGCACCCGGTTCGAACCCGAGTTCCCGGAACAGCGACTCCATCCCCTCGGCGAGCTGGGCCGTAAACTCGGACGTGAGCGCCTCCTCGTTCGTGTCCGCCACCGGCTGGGGCGACGTGGACGCAGGCGGGGCGGGTTGCGCTGGCGGGGAGAACTGATCGAGGACATCTAGCGACGGGATGAGCGTCGATGAACGCGAGGAATGCAGACTGACCGTCGAGGTCGTCGAGATCGTCTTCCTCGTCGACGCGCGGTTTCTGTTGGGCCGACATGCGCGCGTTGGTCGAACGTCGTCTGTGAGATGCGTGTGACAGCTGATCGCCCCGTTCACCGCCACCGCACCCCCCTCTGATGTCCTCCGACGCTGCGTTGCGCGCCCAAATCTTCCAACGACTTCATCCGCACGCCTATCTCGAGCGCTTTCTCGCAGAGGGCGTCAGACCAGACGGACGCGAACCCCGCGCGTGGAGAGACGTCTTCGTCAACGTCGGTGTGTTCGTACATCACACTGTTCTGACCGTCCCTCTCATCGCCGCAGGATCCGTGTCCACGGCCGACGGTTCGGCCCTCGTACGGATGGGCAAGACCATCGTCGTGTGTGGCGTCAAGGCCGAGATCGCAGAACCGGGGTTGGACGCCCCCGATCTTGGATTCATAGGTGCGTTCTTTCGGTGACACCGACGCCCCTGCGGATCCAACCCGAATAGTCCCCAACATCGACCTCCCGGCGATGTGCTCGCCCAAGTTCAAGCCTGGTCCGCCGTCGGAAGAGGCACAGGTCCTCTCTGAACGACTCTGCGACGCACTCGTCAGGCTCGTCTCCGTCTTTTTTTTTCGTGCGGTCGACCACCTCACGCGAACGACCTCAGGTCCAACGTAGTACCACTCGATACGCTTTGCATATCGCCTGGCAGAGCAGTGTGGTGTCTCTACGTCGACGCGACATGCCTCAACTATGACGGAAACGCGTTTGATGCAGCACTCGTGGCTATCATGGCCGCGTTGGAAAACAGTACGCACGCCCTCCTTGCAAACGCAACCACGCGTGGTTAACGTGACGCTCTAGCGACACTCCCCCAAGCGACGTTCGACCCAGACACGTCCACGACCACATGCAGTCGAACCGTCCGCGCCCCTCTGTCTCTCAACAAGAACCGCAGAGTAGTCGGTCTCAGCTTTGGCTGCGTCGGTGGAAGGTCACTTGTTGTTCTCGCGTTACGATGCTCACCGCTGACACGGACTGGCTCTCAGCACGCCCACACTTTTGGCGGATCCCACGTCCTTTGAAGAGCCCATGCTCACGTCTACAGTCAGTGTCGTCATTGATGTTGAGGGAGGCGTGGTCAGCGTCGAACGGGGGACAGTGGGCGAGAACGATGGTGGTGAAGGAGAGATTTTAGCTTCCCGAGATACGGGATCGTTGGGGGAGTGCGTGCTCATAGCCAAGGAACGGGCGGTCGTCTTGCACAAATTATTGGAATAAGATGATCACACCCATGCTTGGAGAGAATGACTCAGTTTGGGCACTGAAGGAGAAGATTATATCAAGGCGTTTCCGGCCCGCTCCAAGTTGGGAGGGCTCTCCTCTCCAAATGTGTGCGCTTGAGAGGTATATGCTCTCATCCACCCGTGGTACATTGGCCCGCTGTGGACATCTTGATAAGAGAGACATATATATCTGTGCAGACCCGAAGTTGACACTGGACAGACTCGGTTGATGCCACTGGCCTATGGCTGTGTCACCTCGGAACAGATTCGATAAAGTGTTCTCTATCGAGACATCTATGTGGAAAGGTCCCAAGGCATGGATGGTACCACGACGATACACGCTGTGGGTAGCATCAACGTATTGGCCGACAGACGGCAGAAAGCAGCGAGGTCCAGCGTGGACAAGTGGACGTGGAAGTGCAGGTTTGCATCCGATAATGCGGCGCACTACAAAAACTCCAAGCCTATGCCCACCTGTGGCCCCCGCTTCAACACTTCTCCCTTGGCAGCGACGAGGGGCACGCCGAAATTGACCTCGACACGGATGGGGTCGAAACGATATATGAGACCTAAACCTACGCTGATAGAGGGTTGTGTCATGGCCGTGTGTATGGATTGGAAGAGGGGTGCTAAAGGCGATGAATGAGCGGAATTGACAGAAGAACGGGGGGGAGAAGGCATACATCCGTCGATGCCTTGTAGTCTCCCTGCATTGATCCATGCATGAAATTTTGTGGGCCACTGGGGACGTCTGGGAACGTTGGCCAGTATTGACAGTCCGAGAGAGTAACATAGATCTCCGCCCACGGAAATCGCTAGGAGCACATAGGTTAGCGTCGTCGGCGTCACGGCGTGCGAGACGACATACACCCGTCACGACCACCCATGCCAGCGGGTCCAAAGGCGCGTACGCTGAGGGGTCCGCCGAGTTGGAACTTGTCCGAGTAGTGTATGGTGCTCGGATCGCCTGCTAGGAGATGCAAAAGACCGGCACGTCCTGTTAGGGAGAGGGTCTGTGTGGCCCATAAGTCGTGTGAGTATGACACGTTAAGAGGGACTTGCCAGCCCCCGCGTCAACGACCAGCCCTTCTTTGCGTGGGCTTCCGTCTTCCAAAATGCATTGTTGCCCTGACCGAGGAGGGTCTGACTTGCGCCAGGTGGGACGAACGCGTCGAGTTTTCCGGCGAGGGACAGCTCGCTGATGACGCGGAGCAAGGAACCAGAGGTGGGCATGACGTGGTCGTCGAGGGTGTCGCGGGTGTACGTGTGTGAGAGCGAGGCTTTGGCGGCAGGTCCGGCAGACTGGCGAATGCTGAAGAGGTGAACATGGGTTCGAGCGAGAGAGGAGGGGGTTACCTCGTGCCGGCATCGTCGGCGAGCGAGCCAATGCACCTCCAGGCAAGCTCGGCAGCAGTCTCGTTGCCGGCGGCTTTTCGGAGGCCGGCCTTGAAGGCGATGCGCTCCTCGTTTGCGGCGCCTGCCTGCGGGCCGAGGGCGCGCTCGGTGCCGACGAGGCTGAGAAAGGCGGTGGAGGAGAGCGCGGGGGCGATGGGGAGGGCGAGGGACGCGTCGAATGCGCGCCTGGTCTTGGTGCCGAGGGAGGCGTTGAGGGAGAGGACGTCGGCGTGGCCAAAGAGGTTCGTGAGCCGGCCCTCGAGCGACTGGGCGGGGGTGAGTGCGCGGACAGAGAGGCGAGAGAAAACGCACCGCGGTGCCCTCGCCGTCGCCGAGCTCGGTGGCGGTCTTTACGAAGAAGCGGCCGCGCTCGCGGACATTGTAGACGAGGTCGACGTGTGCGCCGTCGCCGTCCTCGGCGGGCTGGATGCGGACGGAGTGTGTGCGGAAGAGGCCGGATGCGGCGAGTGCGCCGGAGATGGCGGCGGCGGTGTCGAGCACGTCGCGGAATGTGGGGTGTGGCTGTGCGACGAGGTGCGGGGCGAGGATGCGGTCGAGGAAGGCGCGCGAGGTGGACTCGGCGCCGAGAATGCGGACGGCGGCGAGCCCGACCGGCGCATCAACCAGCTCGACCATGGCAGAGGTGTAACTGTCACGCTGTCACACCGCGTCGAGCATGTCCGTCATGTATGGCTAGTGTTGCCGCGAAGTGAATTGGAGTGAATTGAGGTGTGTTTTTGGGCGCACTTCGAGTCAGTTCGATCGAATGAAGGCGCGTGAAAGTGACTTCATCTGCTTCATGGAAGTGGGACGAAGTTTTCGGGAGTATGGACCGGTTTTCCGTCCAATCATGAGTGATTATCAATCAGTTACTACTGCCAACTGCTAAGTCTACTCATTCGCGGTCTCGTTAGTAAATAATTCGCAAAGTTCATCAACAGCGCCTGCTTCTGTGAGCTCATCCACTGTTCTCTGGGTAACCAGCCCCGAGATGCTGTAATCTTCTGCAATAAGATCCGGTGTAAAGTTGAGACAAGACTGCTTGTAAGTGAATTTGAGGAATTGTAGTGCCTCGACAGTTTCAGGTAGGAGGCGGTTTCAGCTGTCGGTACACGTGAGCTTACTTGCCAAAAAAATACGCTCGCATGGCACCGATGATGCCTGTGCTGGAAGGATGTCCATGGCAACATGGAAAAGTAACGGATAGGTGGCCGATTTCCTCTGTAAACAATCCAGTACTAGGACTAAGCTGACATGCACAGGGGCTATCTTTTCTAGATATATCTCGTCGCTGCTAAATATACCATACTTCATCTTACCTCCCGAACTGAATGAACTCACTTCCTTCCCAATTCAGTCGCAACAAACTGTACTGAAGTGTTACCCATGCGAATTGAACCGAATTAACTTTGAAGTCACTTCACTTCAGCGGCAACACTAGATGACATGTACACGTGCCACCGGTGGCTCTGCCCCGCTGAATAAAAATAGTAACAATGCCACGGTTTCAGGATAGATAACAAAAATACACAGACCGGGTACATATAAGTGTGATTCCAGTTCTTGGGTGCCATGGACCATCATGCCCCAACAATCAGCCTGTCAGAAACTCCTCACTGCTCTTCAGGAGGCCCGGCAAGCACTTGATCTTCAAGTATACCTCAATATGCTTCAGATAGCAATAAAGCAGGTACATGATGATGATACTGACTCTCAGTCAGACTCTAT
>JBBPRR010000543.1:0-20661 GCA_038093115.1 Hortiboletus flavorubellus
AGAGGTTGCTTATCGTTGCACCCACGCACATATCTCGACAGACAATGCAATCTAAATTCACACGTCGACATATAGGTACACTATCTAGCACAACCAGTTTTCACTGGGCCTCATAAACGGACTGGGTCCCAGACTAAGTCTGCGACTCGGAGCGAATGTGGTCCATCGGGTAATCCGGACAGACCGGACCGTTAGGTTCCGCGCAAACTCCACAATGACAGCGGCATCTCCCTCGCACGCCCAACCATCTTGATATCCCTCAGGGCTGTCACAACAGCAAATTTGCCAGAGAGACAAAGTCGCGGTGCTCCTCGAATGACCCGTCAACATTACCTCGTCTCGACATCATGATAGAAGCGAAAAGAAAAGAAAAGCCAGAAAAAAAAGGTCAATATCGGATTACGAACTCTCTACGCTGCAAATTCCGCTCTCGTTCTACACCCTCTCCTCCGCAGCCCTCAATAATTGTTGGCCCCATTGACCTTGTCCTTGAGTTGATTGATAAACTGCTGGTAACTCGGCAACACGTCTGCACGGTCTTGAATCAGACAGCTCAGTGCCCACAACCTCAATGGCGGCTCGCCGTCCTCCTTGACCACATACAGATGGGGATAGTACACCCCCCTGCGCAGCTCCCGCGTCTTTTGAATGATGGCATTGATGCGTTGCGAGAACGGATTGTCGAGAATCGGAAGCGTCATCTGAAAAAGGGTGAAATTAATTGGGTTCGCATCATCAGATAATCAGCCAAACAAAATAATGCTCACCTTGCCACCACGTAAGACCTCATAGTTGGGGAGATTGAACACATCCAAGACGAGCTGCGACACTGCATCGCGACCAACCCACAAAAAGATCGTCTGGCCATCCTCGATGAGGAAGAGACCATGTCGCTCGAGGCGCTCCGAAGTCAAAGGCAACGGTGTTGGCATAATGATACCGTCTTCCCCAACAGTGCCGGCCTGCAATACAAGTCAGTGTAAACTATACAACAATGCAAAACGAGCGCACCTCAGGAGGCATGTTATGTAGTGAATAGAACGTGGGGTGGATGTAGGGAATGAGTGTTTGGGACGGCAATGAAGTGAGCAGTGCTTGAGCATATGCTCTGAGATCAGGAGGAATTTGGGCGCTTTGACGGATACCGACCTAGCAAAACAGCAACACCGATATCAGTGTTAGGACCCCAACGGTACAAGATCAGCGGAAACCCTACGTTTTTCAGCAGCCCGAGAACCAACACAGGGAGCATCTTCAGGTTCTCGGAAATAGCCAACTGCGCACTGGCACCTGCACCTGCAGCCGTCATACTACTCTTGTATGACGAGAGTATGTCCACCATGCGTTGGAGTATCGCATCTCTACTGTCCTCCAGCTTGTGCGTAAGCGACCGCTCTACGGCCTTGTTCGCCAACAACGTCGCGATAGCCACTTGGTCTGCGGAAGCAAAGACTTCTGACAGGCTGCTGGTCGTTGGAAGTGCGAGTGTGATGACACGAATGCGGCGCTCGCCATAGCATGTCGTATGCAGAACGGCAGTCTGCAGGACAACAAACGGCGCGGTAATGGTATCTTCAATCTGGATTTCGATGACATACGATTGGTCAGTGGGCACAGCCGGCATCGCGAGGAGATCCGTAGATCTGACGAAAAAGTTTCCATGAAACGACGCCATCCGTAAACCTAGAATCAAAGAGTAAACTACACTGGGTCAAGGACAGGAGTTCAGTATACCTTTTGAGGCACGAACACGCATAACGGCTTCGAGCATGATCGGCATCGCAAGCACTTCACCGAATTCGTGCGCGAACTTGATGGCATCTTCAGTGCGCGAGGCATTGAACGCGGGATAAAAGAACGTCTGGCCAGAGGTGTAATGGGGGAGATACGCTACAGCACAAGTGAGTTCAGAAATGGTTCATTTATGACGGAAGGACATACCAAGACTAGCTACGTCTTGGTATGCTGAACTGAAGAGGAACATGTCCACGGAAACTTGCGCGCGCGAGCATTCGATAGCAAACGTCTTGTAGAACGGTGACGCTGCTTGAAGCAGTGTAGATTCCTTGCTATGGGATGAGGACTCTTCGATTTTGATTGGGCCACAACTCGTACCTTGGAAGTACCAAGAATCTTGGGGTCCTCCCGGTTTTTTAGAGCACCTGCACCGATACTAGGTAGGGAAGCAGACAATACGATGATCTTTCCGCCAATCGGCGCCTACAGTGCCGTCAGGGAAAGGAAGGCCCAGAGTAGCATATGTACATACCATCAACTTGAAACCTGCTTGAAGGGCAGGGCCAAGAGCACTACCAACAGTATGATTGTCCTGGAACATATCATTGATTCTTCCGAGGAGAGATTCCAGTGACGCCTTCGCTTCTGCCAGGTTGACGAGGAGATCAGTTGGTTTGGGCAAAAAGACGTCCTCGACATCGGAGACGACCAGCATAGATGAATCAGTCGTGCCGGGCTGCATAGGCGGTGATTGAGACCAATGACCGCCCAGGCTCAACAAGAACTCACCGGCATTGAGAAGAAATACAACGACGTGTCGAACGCGACGAACGCCACCTTGGTGCGGTCGTCCTCGTTAGGTATACGGTCCAGGTTCTCCAAGATAGTGCGCGTCGCAGTAGCCACCATACCTGAACACGAAGGGCGTCAACTACGACATTTAACGGGATGCGTAATCCCTCACCTGACTGGACGGCCGCGTGACTGACATCAATGAGGAAGACATACACTGCCGGCTGGGGTGGCCGAACCATGTACTCGGTCGGGGCAACAAACTCGACAACAGAGTGATTCAGTTCGTCACGGGCCCATCGGTCACCAGGTTGGTTCCGAGCCTGATCCCAATCAAAGAGCTGAGGTACCTCGTTCGACATGTTGCACATACAGCACCGCCAACTTGACAAAATGCGACAGATGGAATCAAGGCCAGAAAGAGGAGATTGCAGGGGACGCACCGGTTTCCACCGTCAATGAACTGAACGTATGGGTTGATGTATGTTCTGCAACGTCTGCAACGCGCGATCACAGTGTCCGTGACCAACGGCACAGGCTGGTCACCCTCTCTCACTGTACGGTAAGGAGTGATGACGAGGCCAAGCGGTATCTTTGACTTGTTCAGGAGAGAAGACGTGGTCGGGATGGTATTCAGGGTACACCGCTGGTAGCTGTACTCGGCGTTCGCGTAAGGCGACGTGGTGATGCACGAATTGGGGGGCAACCGAATCTCTGGAGGTGGGCGGCTCAGCTCGCGCGGGTCGGGTGGGGACGTCAACAGATTCGTGGTGTAGAGCGGCAGGGGTTTCTGGCCCATGCCCATCTGACCAAACTGGTCTGCCAACTGGTTGACAGGTGCCGTGGGGGGATAATAAACGGGTTCCTGCCCGAATCCGGGGGCATTGATGTACTGGGGTTCTTGCGGGGGCGGCGCATGGTATGGTGGCTGTTGCTGTCCGGCGTAACCCTGCTCGGCCGCTAGCCCGGGGGTGAAGAGCTGAGTAGTCGGCGCGGGCTGCTGCTGGACAGCGACAGAACCATAAGTGGGGTCGGGGAGGGCGTCGCCCGCGCCGTAGTAGGCCTGTGTCTGGCCGGCAGCGTACTGGCGACGCTTTGCGTGGGCGTGGGTCGGAGGGGGGGAGGCCGAGGGTCCGTGTGCATCCATGGGCGCGGTTGGGACGTTCGCGGGGAGTTCCCATTGTGACCGTCCGGTCGCCGTCTCTGTGCAAGGTCACATGAAGAGTCGGTGCAAGCGGGGTGGTGAAGAAGGCTGACCGATGAAGAGATATCGCTGGTGCGCTGCATCCCTGCAAAATGTCAGTGACCAGGCAGCGAAGGGGGCGTCGCACTGTACCATTCTGCAGCCCAACCTGGAGGGAGCTGTTGTGCGGGGGAAGCCATGCTCGTACAGGTCTGAAGTCGTATTTTCTTGGGAGACACGTAGCCAACACGAACAAACAATCATGCCTGTCTAGAGTACTGCTTTTCGCGCTTTCTCGAGTCGGCTCAGCAGAACACCCGCACACGTCTCTAGTGCCCGTGCCTCCTCAACCTTTGCGTCCGCACACCCCGCCCACCGGATTTTGAGGTTCTCGTCCACAAGGTATACGTACCCGACGTGCTTGTTCGTCATGCCCAGACACTCCCGCACAAACTCGACGCTTTGACTGGACACCAGATATGTGGGATGCAATTCTTTGGGTACCGTCTTCGCAATGGATGACAGGAACAGAGACACGAGCCACGACTTGAGCAGGTTTTCTTGCAGGTTGATCTGCACATATTGGTATAGCGGGCTCGACAAATACCGCGCATTCGTCGGCGACACGAACCCGTTGACGTGAACCTGATGTCAATCAGTCATCACGTCGCGGGGACAAGAAACCACAGAGCACCTCTGACATCCTGGTGGACAGCATGGCAATCACAGAAACGCGACCGTGACAAATATCGGTGGTGTGTGTCTGAACGCGAGTGTCTAATCGTGAACCGGACATGTTCGGGAAATAGAGTGCTTTCTACGGGGAGTTCTCAGCTAGACACAGACGGGATGTATCATGGCGCTCACGTCCTCCCGGACCATGACATTGGGTGCTATCCATGTCTTCCCCCCATGCCTCCGGGTGGCGTTCAGATCCGTAAAGTACCCTTTGCCAGCTTCGTTTATCCTGGAAGGGGTAAACACGAGTAAGGACCACACGAAAGGGGACTTACAGGTGCTGTCGCTGCTGGAGGCGCGTCTCCTGGTCCATCAGCTCCTTCCTCGTATCGTCCCATGACTTGTTATATGCCACCGGCCGATCCTGGACGCCGAGTGGCCGTTGCAGTAGCGGAAGAGGGGCATCCACATTGATTTTCGTTTTGTCAATACTCGACGACGAGGAGTTCCAGCGGGTGAGTGGTGTGCCATGTCTGAGCAGTAGCCTGACGGGACACCGTGACTGCACAGACATTTCGGGATCAAGCATGTCTTGCCTAAGTTGGGAAGTATATGATCACGCGTCACGTGATCAGGGTCAAACTGGGGGGTTCGGTCAGAGACGTGTCGAACGACGGTTTCCTGCCAGCTGGATTACTATTCGGCCTCGGACCCGCTCCATCCTTTCCAATGGTCTCCCGGTGGTCCATCCCTCGGCTGTCACCCGGGACAGCCCCTCGGTGTAAGTCTGTCAATGTTTCCTCATCTTCGTAGACAGGAAATGCGATATTGTGGTTGGTGGGGATTATAGGTATTAACGTGTTGCATGGTGAAGTTTCGTTGCAGAAATTGATTCTTTTTAGCACACTTTCACAAATCGCCTCGTCTAGTAGCGTCGTGGTTGGTTGCCCGAGCACCGCGAGGTTCACAAAGCTTTCATTGATAACCATGTTGCCATTAATTTGCCAACTCTCCTCTTCTCGGGCCCTGGGATCGATTGGGCCCACCAGAGCCATCAAAGACGGTATGGTCATGAAGCCACTTCTCAACTGGTTTTCAAGCACTTAACAAGGATGATAACGTATGGTTCAACGGATGTCATGACACCACCGTATTTGCTTTCTAGTCACTGGGTTGGTTCATACAAGATAGTTGACCAGACCGTCTAAAAGGCAAGCCGTCGACCAGACTACATCATGATACGAGACTCTGAACCCCTTCAATCGCTCTCAACAATGTCCTCCAGGATCCTGTGGTCTACATAGTCGTAGTTAACGATCACAGGAGGAGTTCAACTTTGCAATGAGGAATTTGTTGGTCAATGTGGGATACCAATCCTAGGACAAACGATTCTACAGGGTCGCGGTGGTTTGGTCCCTACGGCTAGGACATTCAATTGGAGCAGCGCCTTGAAGGCAAATCCTGAGCTCGCGCAGGAGGCCAACAAGACGCGACATTAATTCTCCAACGACACCCAGAAGGTGCGCCGCAGCGAACTCGACACCCACTTTCCTGCCATCCACGATGCTTGCCAGTCCACCTTCTTCCACGCTGTTCATGAGGTACAGCCTAACGGCACTTGATCGCTCGAGGGCTAGAAAAACTTCTAGGTTACCAAGGAGGGTCCTTTCAGGTACGCTAAGGACTCCGTCAGCCGATCGATGTATTGAGCGTTACTCGCTCCCCAGGGTTATCGCTGTTACAGACTCGTCAACTTGGGGTCTGCAATTATCATCACCCCATAGTCAGGTGGGGGTCGCCTCTTCCCGGGCCTGACCCTCCCCAACAATCGCCGAGATCGCAGTACTGCTTGGCACCTGCTATGCGACGACGGCAAATTGTGCAAATTACTTCAGGCTACTTTTTCGACGGACTGACGTATCAAGTCTAACTATTACCAGTGTCCGGTTGACATATCAAGGATCGTGCGTTACGCCAGGAAGTCGAAGGAATGCCAGTGGCGTTCGTGTGAATTTCAAGAGACCAGTGAACGACATACATAAACGGTCCTCGTAGTTCGTGCTTAGTCCTTGTGTGCTTAATCAATCAAGCCTTGCTTCTCCATCCACGTTGTCACTGCGGCGGGAGCTCTCCTGAGAGCAGGGGCAGCCTAGCACACCGAGTGACCCCGGTCCAACGGCAGCACGCGATACCTCAATGTTTCATGTTTCACAGAAGGCAACCTGCATCTCTGCAAGTGAGCATCCGAGCCGTCTTTCCACCACACCTTCTAGAAACTGAGGCGGTTTTGAGAGAAAGTAATCAGGAAAGTAATCTACTTACCACAGGCATGAGCCTATGGAGAGAATGTAAAACGCGTCGCACGAACGTCAACGTTTCAACTTCGCCACAAGGCGTTGATCCGGCGCTGAGTGGATTCTGCAACCCCAGCAAGCGAGCAGATCTGGGATGGTGTGAGTCGAACTCTGGGACTCATCTACCGTGATCTGCTTGGGAATTGGGTTACTCCTGATTCTAAGCGCGCACTAAAAGCCTAGCCCACCCATTTAGCGCACGATTGAAGGTCCACTCCCTTTTTTTTCTTCGTCCCGCAACGCTTGGTCACTGTGCTCTCGAGACATGCCATCTCGCTCCGTGCTTTTCGCTGTCATTGCTCTCGCCCTCGTCTCCAGGTCCGCGTTCGCCCAGCCCGACCCTGCCGACCCCACACCCCTAACCGAGAAGACCTACGCGTACCCCAGTGGCATCGCAAGTATCCTCGCTTCTCTCTCGTTCCTATCTCTGACCTGGATCAAATGCTAGCCTTACCAAGTAGACCCCGTTACCAACGCGGAACGTGGTCCTCAGACCGGTTATAACATTTGTAACTCGACGACCGAGAACCAACAGTCAGAATGCCAGACTTCGATGGCCAACAACCTTGACAGTATGTTCTTTACATTCCCTTCTTCTTCCCTTCACTTATCCATTCAAAAGACTTCTGCCTCTGGGCCCCTCCCCAGCCAAACTCCACTATTGGTGACACCGAAGGCGAAGTAGTCGCCTGGTGCAGCAAGCCGGGCTATGGTACTCGTCTCATCCCGGCGGGTGCCCTCACTGGTGTTCAGATGCTCGTGACCAGCAAATATATTCAGTGGGCTGGTCTCATTGATCAGACCCTGATCAACATTGCCGCTAATGACGATGGAGGAGAACTCGACCCCCACGGTGCTGACTTGGTTTGCCCTCGTACCTGCCAAACATAATTTCCGTTCTCACTGTGTCCCTACCCAGCGTGGGAACCCGCTTGGTGGTCTCATGTACTCAAACGCCTTCCCAAAGATCGGTGCCAATAATGACAGCTATACGCAGATCATAGATTGGACAAGGTACGTGCTTACACCGCTCTTGTACGCACCCCTGAACCGGCGTTGCAGCTTCATGGGTTCAAGCGAGTTCTGTCTCACTATCTGTGATCCCTCCAGTTCCAGTGCCGATCAGTCTGCCTACTGTCAGAACATTTACGATGAGATTGGATGCGAATACAACATGCCTAACAACGCCCAGAAAGGTACCTTTGAAGTTTGTGATTCCGATCTTAAGATCCCTGCCGGAGTTTATGTTAGCAGCGGCGTTACGATGACCTATACTCAGCCTTACGACACAGGCGAAGTCAACCCCCCATACACTCCAGTCGTCCCCTCGTCTTCCAACTGCGTTACATACCAGTCTTCTGCCCTGTACACTGGCCTCCCTACAGTCACCCCTGCTCCTTCCACGACTCCCGCCGGAACCAGCAATGGTACCGTCACGACTGGTGCAGGTGCAGTTCCTACGACGGGTGGTGCTTCTGCACTTGGCATCTCCTCCATCGCAGGCATTCTTGGCACGCTCTTCGCCATGGCCTTCCTCTCGTAAAGATATTGACTTGTATTGCTACGTCTAGTTGTGAAATAATGCATGCGAACATGAATGTTGGTACGATTAGATTTCAGTACGTTGACCGAGTATGTTGTTGTGATGACTCCATGGAGATTTAGCACCGACCTTTTTTTTTCTCCACATTTTGTTTTTGTGCATGTGTGTAAATACCGCAATGCATCGTACAATTATTCAATCGTTGTTCTTTAAAGGTGTGAATATATGTGAAGTTTTATTGCTTGCCTTCCAGTGTACGAATTCAGTACTAATCTTCAATGTACATGTTCAGCTCGTTCATATTGGGTTACCAGGAATGGGACCTCTGTATACTCAACGACTCCGTTCTTTGTGTTCATGTACCCCGCAAGTTACTGACTCGGGAAATGCCGGTGTTGGTAGAAACTCTGTCACAAGCGAGGCAACAGCCATTCAAGAGATTGAAATGAGCCATTACTTCCAGGTGCCCTCGAACAACCCTGGGGAAGACGATAGTTTGCGTGCCGTCTCGACGGTCTTGGTTTTCGTTTACAAGTTACCTCGAAATGTACGTGTGGCTGCTGCCCCCGTGGTTTGAGAACTACTCAGTGGCCCCGACATATCCACCACCTTGGGACCGGTCGGCGGTGTCAATCCAGCCCAGGGTACGGTGTCGTGTCACCGATACACACTCAATGCACTCCAAGTTATAAACTATGGGGATTAGTCAGTGAATCAAACGTGATTTCAAACACTGACGTCGTCCAGACCAACACGAAGTCCTTGACATGCCGATTTATTGTAGGCGTGGATGAAGGTGGTCCTAGTGGCTGCAAGTCCCGCTGGACACCGAAACCCTGCTCTAGTTGGTGCCGGTGGTGGGGGCAGAAAACGCCGCATTCTGATCAGTGTGAACAGACTCGCCATGGAGGTGTGGTGTGACATGTCGTAGTATTTTGCAGAGACCTTTAGGTTGTGTCATAGCTGTGGAGGTTAGCGAGACATCCGCCCATGTTATCTGCACAGGTCATCAGTCGAGGCGCCGTGGGCTACGTCCTGCGGCAGATAGGCGCGCCCTGCATGAGGCCTCACAGGTTGCATGGAACCAAGACAACAATGAGTAGAAAAAGTACGAAAGCCACTGTAAGAGATATCAGTTGTCACAACGTGCATGAGATATAATTGCGATTGGCCAACTGAGTATCTGACGTTCCCCGGTGATTGTAAGACGAGCGTTTCGGAGACTGGCTAGTATGTTCAACCTTGAAAAAATTTGCACCACCGACTCTGCCATCGATGTCTTCCGTGAGGTCGGGAACACCAGGCTAATACATAGTGGTGTGGGTTGCCTTCATTTGTACCTCGTCACATCGCGCCGATGTCCCACGGAGGACTTATGTGCGATTCCGACGGAGAGAGCAATAGGGGTTGATCACCGCTGGTGCGCATCTAATCGATTGATGAGGAATACATAAGATGTCATCCACACCGTCCACCGAGCATTCGAGCCTAGCTGGAATGGTAGGGGTGTTCACGGTTGAACTTGGCGTTCGCAAAGGACCGAAGGACGCCGAAGAACGTTGGGATGCACTGGGCATGTTCCCCCGTGATATCGGCGGTCGGATATTGAGGACTCGTTTCGTCTGCACATCCTTGCTAGTCGTCGATTCGTCGACCGTACTTATCAATCGATTATCGATCATATCATCCATTCACCCACGCTATCCCCTTCTGGCGACGCATTAATCTCCGCTGTAATTGAACGTTGTTCGACTTCTTTTAGACGGGCTGGTCACCAGACTACTTTCCACCAATGAGATTGCTATGATTCACCACACCTGATCGTATAACGCTGAAATTGAAACTCCAGCTAACTTGGGCGTCCATTTCCGCTGTTTGGGCGATTTAGCAACACCTTCCAGGTCTTCTATTCACCCTCTCACCGGGGCTGATCTACCCGTTCTGTTGCTCTTCCATTCCTCCTGCAACGTGCGACAGCTTCACGTTGCATCCTCGTCTTCTGGCTGTCGGATGGTTGATTATCTACCATCGATCATATCACCCATTCATTCGAACTTCCCACAACGCAACATTCGGTTCCCTTTCCGGCCCGGGAGGTGGCCAGGGAAGACAGTTAACACCTACCCAGCTTTCCATTTACCCTTTCAGCGGAGCCGTTCTACCCGTTTTATTGATTCTCCTGGAACAGCCCCACGTCACGTATCTTACTGGCTGTACATATGGTACCAGCGTCATCTTCCACCATCACGCCGGTACGACACCCGTGTACTCGCACCGGTCTCTGGTATCACCTTGCCGCGGATATAACCCACGCTCACAGACGTAACGTACTAGAATGCGTCTCTGGGACTCACCCCTGTTCGGCCTTGGTCTGTACAAATCCCCGGGGATCATGAGACTAGGACCCTTCCGCCGATTCACATCAAGTGAGTTGTGCCTCCATACCACTGGAAACGCATTGAATTCTCTCTAGCGTGCCACCTAGTCTCTGCCAAGAACCCGCGGTGTCGGGGTGGGTGGAATAAACATTCCGGCCCATTTACTATGATATTGCGGGCGCAAATGCCTGATGTATTGGGCTACCTTGTTGCACGCGCTGAGACCCTGAACGTCACGGTATTACGCCACTCTCGGAAACTGGGTTGCGGCCTGCATCCTAGACTCTCCATAGCTGGCTAGAGGGAGGCTAGAGGGAGATTCCGAATAAGATCTTATCACCTTCGTATTCAATAGCCCTTCTATTCGCACCTCAACTTGATCGGCAACGATGAATGATGATCAGGCATGGAAACCTCGGTTCCCTTGAATGTCTCCGTTTCCGTGTTTTACGTCGTCTGTATCACATCGGGTCCGCCGTGTTGCCGCTGTACACTGCCGTTGAACATTTCTCCAATCGTGACCCAGATCATATCTGAGTTCCATCTAGGTCCCGTGGAGCATGGCGGAATACCCCAATGGATGGGAAACGGAAAGCATGATGCTGGTCAGGTGTTTAGATTGCCTGGTTTAGAATCGTGGCTCATGATGTTAGTCCAAACAGTCTTCGGGTATAAAGAGAAAGAGTCGACCATCCAATGCCCAGAACTCGACCTTTCTGACTCTCCATCAATTCAATGGCGGAATCTACTTTCACACCGTGCACACCCTACCACGGCTGGTTGCCTCAACACCATGAAATTCACAGAGCCTTCCTTGACAAGCACGTCGCTATTACTAACCGCGACCCCCCTCCTCCCGAGAATCCTTCGGTCACCAGGTTTATCACAGCCATCCGGGACAGCAAGGTCATGAAGCCACTTTTTGACTTAACTGTCAGGCAAGCCAACAAGGATCCTCGTGTATGTCCAGACGGACGTCATTCTCTCCCTGTAGACTGAATGCTTTTCCTTTCTAGTGGGCTGCTTCGGACCCAATATACGCCATCAAGGACCTCGATCACCTGCAGAAAGCTCTTAACAGTGCCCTTCAGACCCCTCCTAGTGTCTACTCATTCACGAATGCGCAGGGCAAGGAGATCGGCGAGCCGGTTGGCATACCGATTTATATTGTCCTTGATTTGCTCATCAATACGGGTGCGGGCTACGACTTATTCCGTACGGACGAGTTCAACGTTGCGACGAAGAAATTTCTGGACGAATGGGGTAAATACCTCAGCCATGACCCGACGTCCAATTCCACGCTCGACACAAGCAAGACAGGGTGGTTCGGTGTCCACGGCTTGTCCGTGTTGCAGGCGGGCCTTAAAGGTCAATCTTTTGCGCGAACTTACGGTGTCGAACCCAAAGAAGCACAGAAGCACTACGCCACGTGGGATGCATTCTTCGTCAGAGAATTCAAGGATATCGACCAGCTGCGCCCCATCGTGGCCATCGACCTCTATCCCGCTCTTTACAATGCTTGCGAGTCCACCTCCCTCCGCACCGTTCACGGTGTAAAGCTTGACGACACTTTCTGGCTCAAGACCCAGAATTACTCCCTCTACGATATGCTTGGCGGCAACGTCAACACGGCGACGTCTGCCTACGCTGAACGCTTCGTGGGCGGGTCGGTGTACCAGGCGTTCCTTTCCCCTCAGGATTACCATCGTTTTCACAGCCCCATCAGCGGTAAGGTCCTCGAGGCCGCAGTGGTGCCTGGCACCTATTATGCCGCGTTGCCAGATGATGGTGCCCCCGTCGGAGACCCACACCTTGAAGACGGTGATCCTCACGGTGCCTTGATGCGCTCCCAGCCCTGGCTCAGTATTTCAGCTGTCCGTGGCATTATCATTCTCCAGCCGGACGACCCCATCTTACCTGTCGAATTGGTCGCCTTTATCCCGATCGGAATGGTGGAGGTGTCCACAGTCAATCTCAGCGTTAAGAAGGGTGACACTGTTAAGATCGGAGATCCGCTGGGGATGTTCCATTTTGGTGGATCTTCATACGCTCTCGTTGTGAAGCCAAAGGATGGCTACGTCGTCGAGTTCAAAGACATCAACGATGAGTACATCAAACCAAACCAGCACCGCTGGGTTAGATCGATCATTGGGCGGGTCGTGAAAAAGGAAACATGAATGCCTTTGATAGTGAGTCTACTTTGTATTCTCAGTTACGCGTCTCATGTGCGATGCAGGTCCGGAGTCGATGAGCGCTCCTTTTGTATGATTCCCGTTTTGAGCTGATTATTGTTTTCATTGCGCACTTCCTCGACACATTTTACACGACGACTGTTTCGAATTGGTTGCTTCTTTTCTCCTACATTGCCTTTTTTTCGTTTGATGGCGTTGAATTGACCGTACGAAGTGTGTACCAGTGAACGGTATGTTTGAATGTGAGTATGTTGTATCTGCCCAGAAATGAGTACGAACATCTTGGAAGCATTCACATACGCTCAACGGTGTGTGCATAGCGGGCATGTATACCTTTCGGGGCGTATATTCGTATTCATGACGTTTCACGAACGTCCGCTGGACTCGTTCGACGTCGCCGGAGTCGCCCGCAAATCCCTAAGTCGTACGCCGAGATCGACCCTGCAGCCCGCGCTCGGGCAGTGTGTGACCCCGTTGCCGTCACTCCTACTGCCGTCTCGATTCAGAGCAATCAAGCGTTTGTCTTCGTAGAACAGTACCAGACGGTAGCGGTGCTCGATGGTTTGAGGTTCGGGTGAGTCAGGCACCAACAAGGCCATTCCCAATAGAAGCCGACATTACAGGGGTTTGCAAAACCGGTACATGTCACGTGACCATTATGACCGTTATATATGACGCGGGTCGCGCACGCTTTGTTGACCGACCACTCTTTTCCTCTTACCACCTCCACCGTCCGCTCTCTATCACGTCCTTGTATATCTGTATAATACACACATGGTTCGTCAACACTCTTCTATGTTGCGATGAATATGCACCTTATATGGACACCCTTTAGTCTGGAAAGGGTGCTCATTTCGCGAGATAACCTATGGGGCCAACTCCTAATCTCATCGAATCTACAGGAAAAGCTGGAAAGTCTGGCGGCAAGGCCGGTACTGAGGGCAAGGCGCAATCCCGTTCTGCCAAGGCTGGTCTTCAATTCCCAGTCGGTCGTGTACATCGTCTGTTGAAGAAGGGTAACTATGCCCAGCGTGTGGGCGCCGGTGCGCCAGGTACGAGCTCATCCTATCCAATCAATCAATCATTCATTAGTAATTCGTATACTTTGTTAGTGTACCTTGCGGCAGTCCTGGAGTACCTTGCTGCTGAGATTCTTGAGCTTGCTGGAAATGCTGCCCGTGATAACAAGGTCTGTTGGAAGGGCATCGATACTCATCATGACACTCAAAATTATTCAGAAACAACGTATTGTCCCTCGCCACCTCCAGCTTGCCATCAGAAATGACGAGGAGTATGTGTCGGCCTCCATTGAGATAAAACTTTCGCTCACCAATGTCACCATTTGTGACAGATTGAACAAACTTCTTGGTGACGTGGTCATATCCCAGGGTGGTGTCGTCCCCTTCATCAACCCCGAGCTCTTGCCGAGCAAAGCAGGGTCTGTCCGCTCGATATAGTCGATTGTTTACGCGCCTGATGTCCGTTACAGAAAAGGGAAGAAAGAGGGTGCCAGCCAAGAAGTCTAGAGTATCTATCTTTTTTTCTGTTTCATTATTGGCTTCGATATCTTTTATCATCTGCATTCAGTGTACCATGTAATCTCGGTGTTCCTGCGGTTGTAATCCACGAGAATCCAACAAGCCAAAATCATTATATTTTTTCCTTGAGTGCTCGAGTGTTTCGAAGCTATCTTGCCTTGTCGCTCATTGTATTGACAACCACCTGGATTTAGGTTGGCGACAAATCAGTGCCCCTTGACATGAGCAATCTCACCGTGACTGAGGGAGATTGGTCGGTCGGTGTCGGATCTGGGGAAATCCTACACAAGCCTGGCAGCGAGCAGAACACACGTAACTCGAAGACCGACACGCGCACTGTCCGGGTCATTCTACCGGCGAACATGCACAATCAAAATATGATCCAATTCTGTATTCCTGCATTGTTATGATCGTCGTCGGCTATCCTTCACCTTCTCAAGACATGAGGAGACACCGCCGGCGAAAGAATCAACGCCTTCCAAAACTGTCTCCAGGATATCGGATTCCCCTGTGCCGAAAGAAAAAAAGGAGCGTCGTATCAGTCAAAAAAAAGTTCTCAACCCCAAACCCGAACACGACGTACCACGTCCCGTTGCATCACACAAAACGCCCCCGAGACCTGCATCCGATCAAACACCTCCAGCTCGATCCACCCCTTGTACATGATCTTGCGCCTGTCGTACCCGCCCACCCGAAGTCGGTGCACCGCCCCCGACCCCGCGATGACGGGGGCGTCCTTGTGTTTTACGCCGAGCGCACCGAGGCTTTCCTTGACGAGGTCGACAAGGATACCCGGTCCGATCGCGGTGTAGAAGCGGGTGAGCTGTGGCATGTACCGTCGGCCATTCTGGGTTTGTGACTGGTTCTGGGTAAGGAGACCATCGGAAAAGACGGAATGCGTGGAAACTTACGAATAGAAGGAGGGATTGCGTGAATTGGGATTGGGCAGAGGACATGATTTCGTCGCCGTCTGCATCTTTGTGTGAGCTTGCGAGCCAGGTCAGGTCGGGTTGAACTGCGATCCTCGGAGCGGCGAGAATGCTTACCCGGTGCCCGAGATGTCGGGGTTGGCGTACATGAGATCACCATTGTCGTGCAGGGATTGGGTGAGTTGTTCGGCCAGGGCCTGTGCACCTCGTGTGGCAAGTTGGCTCGGTCTAGTGGGACTGAGCAACGATAGCTTCCAAAAGCTACTCCTACTTACCTTGTAAACCAAGGGTGCGCATAAATTTCGGACATCGTCATGCGTTTTTCGGCTTCTAGGGTTAGCATGCCGCTAATCAGAGCTATATAAAAGATTGGCCCCCGACACGGAAAAGGGTGTATCGACGTACAGAGCGCATTTGTGCCGAATTTGGTCCACGGTTCTTCATTAAATATCTCTCCAGAGAGGTATCTGCAAAATTCTGGGCTACGGTCGGTTGGCTCATCCCATGGGGTATCTAAACAAGAGGTCAGAAATACCCCAACATTCGACATGCATGACACGCACTCCCACCGAGAAGTGCGAACAGGATGACACCCATTCCCCATATATCGATAGGTTCTGCTTGATACGATACCCCATAATTCAGCTGCCATCGTAGTTCCAATGAGCACCCTCGTCGAGGCGCGAAAGGTAGCCACACACCTCAGGAGCGATATAGGGTAAACTACCACAACGCTCGCTCAGAAGCCGCGTTTTCCCAGTCTCCTTTTGTTTGTAGACGGCAGAAAGGCCAAAGTCTGATATCTTGAGCGTTCCAGCGGCATCGAGAAGTAAATTCTCGGGTTTGAGGTCTCTGTGACACACGCCCTGCGTGTGAATGAAGTCCTACACGATGTTCTTTGAGTGGCGCGATAGGATACGAGAAGGAGGGGACGTGCCATTCCGTCCACCAGCTGCTTGAAATACAAGTGCGCTACGTCTTCACCAGTACCTACATCTGGGGCTGTCGCAGGCTTGAATGGCATGTCACCAAAACTCGCTTGGCATTACACTCACCGATCTTGTCAAACAAGTCCCCTCCGGCGGCAAACTCGAGGAGCATATAGATACCAGGCACGTAGTGGTGCTTATACTTGGGTTCGACGACGACAGCACTGATGAATTCGAGCACGTTGCGATGTTTCAACGCAGCGTGGATCTTCATTTCTTTGTCTACCGTTTTGCGATCCTTGTCCGTGGTTTCATCTGTGATGTAGATCAGTTTGCATGCCGCCACTCGATGGTCTTCAACGTCTACGGCTCGGAACACCCTGGAGTGTGTGTGAACTTTATGAGCAAAGGAAATAAGTCGGTACTCGGTACGGCATTACCTCGAGAAGCCACCCCCACCGATTTGTTGAATGAGCTCGTAACCTGGTGTTCACCATCACGGTACAGTACTTGGAAAATAGTTAATTGTTCGACCCACCAGCGACTTTTGGGTACTTCATAGGATAGCTAGGCTGTGAACTCGAACTGATGATGGTATCATATTGATGTGATTACTCCTGTTTAGGCTCGTACAAGTTGCCCTTTGTGACAGACACGGTGTGACATGACCACGTGATCATTGATACACGTGTTGCTTCCAGTTCCGTTCTGCCCCTGACCGACCTCTGTTTGACATTAGTAGACAAGTACCGGCCCAGCCAAGAAGTTGGCAACAACCGCACTTTTCTTGTTACGATAAATGAGGGGTAAAACGTGCTGGCCTTGTGTTTGTGCTGGATTGACACCTGCATGGTAGGCGTAGTTTGTCTGACAAGGGCGCAGCGAGCGTTGAGGGGGTTTTGATTTGGGCGGACGGAGACACCGTTCTTCACGCGCAAGCGCGTTCACCCGAGCGATCTGCTCCAACGATCTGTATGTTGTACAAAAAACTGGACGACAAGATCGCGAAGAAGAACATGGAGCACTGGAAGGCATGGGGCGTGTGACTAGCGATGGTAAAGGATTGCTGGATCGCAGCGTCCACGACGATGATCCAACCACCAACATTGTGCCTTCCACCCATCGCCAAGATCGCCACATTTACGACCGCACAGCTCTTCGAGTCCCTCCAATATCTCCACTCGCTCCATCTTCCTCAAGTACGCGGTTCTCGCAGACGACGGGGAGAGGACGAGGACGAGGACCGACCCGACGCTTTCGAGCGCGCCTACGCAATTCGCTGGCTCACAGCGCTGATCGCCCAGCTCCAAGCCCGGGCCATTCAACTCCCCTCCGAGTCTGATCCCCCCAACGATGACACCGACAGGCTCGTCCAACAGGCAGCTGCCCTCCTCGCCACCTGCGCTGGCGTCGCCGCCGCCGGCAAAGTACAACGCCGATTCACTTTCGAGTCAACTCTCGCCGGAAAGATATGCATCGACCTGACAGACATTCCCCTGGACAATCATGATTACGGGAGTGTCGGAGCACAGACGTGGGGCGGGGCATGTGTACTCGCAGAGATGATTGTAGAACACCCCGGTCGGTTTGGTCTGGGCACGCATTGGAGTTCATCTACGAGCAGTGACGATCTGTCGATTCGTACTCGGGAACGCCCTCTCCGTATCCTCGAGCTGGGCGCAGGTACGGGGTTAGTCGGCTTGACGGTAGCAAAACTATTGCAAGCCTGGAAGATTCCAAAACCCGGCCCGACCCCCCATCACCGGGCGACCATCGTCCTCACAGACTTCCATCCCGCCGTGCTAGACAACCTACAGTCCAACATCGACGCCAACTTTCCAACCGTTTCTGACGACACCCACAATGCGATCCTCGTTAACAGCCACCCTCTGGACTGGTCGTCGTTCTCAATGACAGACACGACACCCAACATCTTCTCAACCCCCTTTGATGTCGTCTTTGGCGCGGACATTGTTTACGAAGCTCAGCACACTGTCTGGATACGCGATTGCCTCAAGTCTCTCCTCTCGAATACGGATGGTTTGAACGAGGATCCCGTATTTCACCTCGTGATCCCTTTGCGGCCTACACATACGTTCGAGTCCAGCACGATCGAAGAGGTGTTCGGCTTAAAGGATCGTGTCTTGGAGGGGTCACAACGAGAGCTTACCGTTCTCTCGAAAGAATCCATTTTCTGTGAACCCTATGGGGATGGGATGGTTGAGAGGAGGCGCACGGATGATGATGTAGAATATGTTTACTATCGAATTGGATGGACCCAGTAACCTGGTGTCAGGGACGTGGTCATAGATTGGGGGCGTCAGGGAGCATAAGTAACAAGCTCGCATAAAGCGTCACGCGTCGCTGCGATACCCTCACTTCATTGAGGTGCTTAGAGTATCTAGTTCTCGTGCGATCAACGAGTTTGGACACTGTTTCTTCAGAGCTCTGAGCAACTATCAGTACGACTCCCCAATTGATAGCAAGGACAGAGAACACATACTCCAGTCCTTTCTTGTCACCTCGCTCCTTGCACTCTCGACCGGCAGCACGCCAGTCTTGACAGAGAACATATAGGTCAACCCTCTTGGGTGCATCGCATCGTATGACGTAGCTTGCAGCCTCTTTGAGATGCCCAGCTGTGACAAGATGTCGGACAAAAGCCTCGTATCCTATCGGACTCCGCTTCGATCGCGCAAAAACGTCGAGTCCATCAAAGTCCCTGAGGGCCGTCAAAGCATGGAGTTTGATATACCAGAACCTGCATCGGATGTAAGATCCCATCTGCACAAAGTCATCCTAGGTTTCTCACCGTTTGTCGGGGACCTTGAACTCACTCTTGACCTTGTCTGCTTTCCTGCTCATCCCGTTCATGAGACAGGTACGTATAGTCTCAGAGACGCTCTGTCCGAAGAATTTGACCTTGCCATCAGATTCCTTTTCAAGCTGTTGCTGCATTACAAGCAAACGTGCGCTCTCGTCCATCATCTACATTTCGACATCAGTTCTCTTGACCTCGGCTCTGGAAGCTCTGACGCACCTTGGCTTCGAAGCCGCGATCCTTGTCCTCGGAAAAGAACTTTTCCGCTGCCTTGACGGACGTGATCGTGGCTGCTTGATCCTACCTTGCTCGATTACGAATGTGAACAAGGTCGACGAGAGCGAACGCACCGTCATTTGACTCGCTTCTCCAAGCGCAAGCACGGCACTTTCCACTCTTCTGTCGTCACTGTAATAGAAATCTCGCAGCATTTCCCTGTTTTGTTCCCGAGCATACACTTGGAGTAGCCTGCTGGCAGGTACGAGGCGTTCTCCCCCGTCCTCGATTAGACGGAAGAAAGATCCAAGCGGGAGCCGTTTGTGTAGGTGCAGCAGAACATGGTACACTGAGCCCCTTAGCTAGTCGGCTGCCATGATACAGATATACACACACCTAGTTCGGTATCCCCACTATCCACCGCCTTTAACAATGCTAATTTATCTTCTTTCATCGTCAACAAGAGCGGAACCTGATCCGAAGCGCGTGTCTCGTGGTCGAGAAGCTTTGGAGCAAGTTGACATTCTCAGGACGACAACGGCGAAAGGAAGACAAAGGACACTCGCCTTGGTCGCTAGACCCGCTCTGCCGACTTCCCATGCGCGACGCGCAATGTCTGCATAACTCACGGCGCCTTTTCCGAGCTTCTCGAACTTGTCGACGATCACCTTACACAACTCCTCGTCTTCGGCGTCAGTGGTGGAGGACTTCGAGCGCGCAATCTTTGCACTAGCCCAGTGCTTCAACACGATGTCAGCCTTTAGTGATAGGTAAGACGAGATTCGAAGGGCGAGAAGGTGTAAGTTCCTCGATGTCAAGCGGGTGATGAGATGCACTGGAGATACGTGTTGGTATCTGGTGCGTACACCCCTTAGCAAGATGGCGATGGCGAAATGCGAAACTCGTTACTCACTGGGAATAGGTCAATGGTATCCCAATCTCATAGAATCTAACCGAGTTCAACACTTTCAGCGCCTGCCCCATAGCGACGAAATCACCAGGGTTGTAGAGATCCAAGAATCCCCAACCAAACTTTGCTGCCTAAAAATCCACAGCTTGTCAAAGCAAGGCAAATCCAAGTCGCAAGAGACTGACACTGAGAAGTCGGCGTTGCCAGTATGGTTCCCATTCGTGACCCGCAGCATCGATACATTCGTTGACAGCCGCTGCAAGTTCAGGTCGAACGCTCCGAATGCTCTCGTCTGCCTTGGACGAACGCCGAATGAAGCTCTCCCAAGCATCGAACAATATTGCAGATGGGGACGTTGAACCTGGCCGCAAAACCGACACCGACGATGCTACAGGGGATTAGTCCACGAGGCACCCATCGAGTATTGTCCGTACCGGGCACTTTCTGTATGAAATCAGAAA